>JAQGAE010002273.1:0-18545 GCA_034696685.1 Julus scandinavius | reverse complement strand
TGGTGCAATGCTTTTCCTAGTTAACTCACGGTTAACCTTAGGTTTAGCTTAACCTTTATTGGTGCAACCAGCCCTAATGGATTCAAATGTAATGTATGGGCATGCGTCTACCTGGCTGGAAAATTATTCATGATACATGTAGATTTTCATAGGAATACGTACATACGAAATATATAGGATATAACGTGGCATAATATGGTCCTAAACAATATATTATCTACCAAGAAAACGATAGTATTTTCATATAGCTACTATCGCATTCCCAATGTCTAATACGCGTGCAGTGATATGTCCACCCAGCTAGAAAATTATAAATGGCAACAGTATAAATACGTCGGTTTTCATGGAAAATGGACATATTAGAATTTAGACACATGGACATACATGTCCACATATGAAATTTATGCCCATAAATGATGTTAAGTAACTGCATTTTTCATATTAAATCTCTCAAAAAAAAAAATGTTGAACAGAACCGCTTTTTGATCTCATGAAAATGTAAAGCGTAAATGATGTAGTGGAATTAATAGCGAATGCTTGTCATGTTTTAATTACTAATGACTAAGCATTATCCCAGAGGGATTTTTTTACGCAACGAACCTTTTTACACGCACGTTTTTAACATCGCAAAAATGTCAACTTTATACAAAAGACCGCAATTTAAGCTTATAAATTACGAGGGCACTTATAATGGTGACGCAAAAATCGCCATCAAAACTATGTAACAACAGGTACTAAAAAATACAGGGTGGTTAGTATAGAAAATGTTGGGTATTAAAAATTTAGGTCAAATCTAATAGTTAACATTAACTCTTATGCAAATTTATGCAAATGCTCCAGGGCTTGACAAGCTACTCCCATCATACATGTTTTAAGTGGAGAAAATTATCACAAAAGTATACATGCAGTATGAATTATAATGGTAGCTATAATGAACAGCAGAACCATAGTTTTCCATAGTTAGGAAGTTCTTTCCTAATCCATATACAGTTCTGGAATCATTTGTCCATTTATGACATTACTGTATATGCTAGTCTCCACATAAGCCTGAAAATATGTTTAGTCAAACATGTTCATTTTGTGTTACTATACAAACCATGTTAGGGAAATGAACGATAATTCAGTATATATTGCTACTAAAAGTATGAATTTGGCCCATATTGATATACAATAATGGCAAGTAAGTGTACTGAATAAAAAAATATAAGGTATGTATCAGAAATTGGATACATGGGGGATTACATGTACTGTTTATATGCAAAAATAATGCCTTATTGTCTATATATAAATGATAAGATATGAAAACATACTGTACACTACAATAGGAGCAAAAACATCTCCGTTATTGCTATATACATTATATGGACAACGTCACAAATAATATTTCATATAGGGATATATTCGCTTCCAAACACATGAATGATGGCAGTTATTGCCATACGAGTATATGGCGATGTTTTGGAACATAGTATGACATATACAGTACGTTTCCATACTTCATAATTGCCATATTCCCACTAATTCATCAGTTTAGTTTGTTCAAATTAGAATGATTGCATTAAAAGAAGTACGATTGATTCAATGGTTGACAGTAACAGGTTCGTGTTCGACCCCTCTCGTAATCGTTGAAAGACGATTTTGCTAACTATAAAACTATAGATTCAAATAGAGCATGTTTCAATGCCATTATCGATCCCAAACACACAAAAAAGTCATTTCCTGTTTTCAACGTGTTAAAAAAGCCTTCCAAAAGCCTGACCATGATGCAAATTTAGCTAATCCTCCAAGGCCTGCCAATCTTGTACCTCACTGCAAGTGTCCTAAAGACACCCGGGTGGTTTTCAGATTAATTGTTACGGGAGCCACCTTTCGATTAATTCAGAGGGCGTTGAGGGAGAAAAAAGCGTCTGAAAACGCTGAAATATTAATAACCAAAAGCGAAAAAAGCTTCGTTTATTTTTTCGCCAGTAACGATTTTTTGTATAGCGGTTGTTCATATTCACACAAACATTGTTAATAGTAAGTGACACATTTCCTTATTCGCTACGCTATATAACGAAACGGCCTTCTGGCTGCTTATTTCCGTCCTGTGGTATATATTTTTTTTACTTCATTTCATATGCACATTTTTTGTATAAGCTTAACGAAAGAAAGCAAAAAAAAAGCCGGCTTAAAGGAAATGTGAATCAATAGCTAGGCCTAGTCTACTGTTTTTTTTTCTTCCTCATATACACAGCCACCATTAATGACATTTTGCCGTCGACTGCAAAACGTGTGTAAAATGCATCTCTGTAATTGATTGTTTTTCTAGCTGTGGGTTATTATCATTGTGTTTTACGAAAGTACATAAAGTCGTTCAGACGAGATGGTTAAAACGAGAAGGGAGTGAGAAAAACGGACGAAAGTCGAATGAGGTTTTCAGAGGGAAAGTTTAGTAAAACTAAACGTTTAAATGTTTTAATTAACACAATAACTACCTATATATGAAATAAATGCCACCGTATTTCAATCCAGCATAAATATTTCGAAATTGGTTAGTTCAAATAAAATGGTATATTAAAAACGGACGAAAGTCGGACGTGGTTTTCAAGAGGAAAATTACATAGAACATAACATTAAAGATAGCTAAATAACGCAATGATTATCTCTATTAAATAGATATCAGCGTATTAACAAACCGTATTTAAAAATATTGATTATTAAAACCTGGATGGAATATTTTAAACGGAAAGTCGGATGACGTTTTCAAGGGGAAAAATATATAATATTAAGGCAGCCATTTTATACATTATATATCGGTATTCTACATACATAATATAGTATTTTGCGATTGGTATTAACGTGTTTTAAATGGTCGGTTAAATAATAATGGTACATGCATATTAAAAACGGACGAAAGTCGGATGAAGTTTTTATGGAAAAGTTTTATATTTGGTGGCTAAACAACACAATAACAAACGAATTTCTCGTACTTAAAATTTTTCCTCAAATATCAGATTTTCGTTTCAACATTCTGTAAAAAAATGCACTTCCGGTATCTGAAAACAAATCAAATTTAAACGTGACATCATTGAGTTTTATGTCTGTAATAATCTTGTTCATACCAGTCGGTTAAACTATATGTTTAAAAATCTAAGTTTTTAGATATTTCAAGCTCAGATTTGTATCTTAGAATGCTTTTTTCGAGGTAAAATCCAGGAAAATCTATTTAATAAACACGCGAAAGGAGAGTATTTGCTTTTTGACTAATATGGCGAATACACCCTTTCAAGCTTCATAATGTTGGAAATGTTGTTTTGAAAAAAAATATATATATTAATAATAAAGAATAAACAAATGTGCAAAAAAAATACGTACAGCGTCACTTTTCTCATATATGAAAATCTAAATTACTATTTCGAAATAACGCTTTAAAGCATATTATGCGTGAAAAGCGAAGAAAGCAGTCGAGGACATCTTACGAAAGAAATATAATGCAAAAACATAGTAAGATGAAAGTAAACATGAAATGCCATCTACTTCTCGGTGTTGCTTTATAATCTCAAAAAGACGTCTAAATGTCTCATATGTACATACAGCTTTTGTTAAAAAAAAAACTTGTGTTTATTTGTCAACATTGATCAGCTAAATTGAGAGTATAACTGTTGTCTGATGCTGCTACAAGCTTGATTATTATTACTAATAAAATGTAAATAAAAACAATACATCCAGTTTTTAAATCATAAAATATATAAATAGTTTTGCATGACTATAATAAAGTTTCCACCTGGTAACAACAGATTTTCATCATGATCATTCTTAGGTTTTGTAATCGATGCTATAAGACGTTTCATTTATAGAACCCTATAATTAAGAAGACAATTTCCCTCCTAACAAATCTCAGAAAAATCCCTCCCAAAACAGCAAAAAAAAAACCGAGTTAATTAATCAGCCATCGCCTAATAATAGCCTAACCTTATAGCGATATCATAAAAGCATTTCTTACAAATAAACCGCAATCCCCAACATATCTCTTAATTAGGATCTAATTTTGTTTTCGTGCAGAAGCCAATAAATAATTCTTGTACCGTGAAGTTTCATCTATACATTACTCTAATCCTGTGTCAACTAGACTCGATTAATGAGAGTAACAGTACTTGAGGCACATCCTCTGAAATTGTGACATCATTAACCAGTAGAAAACCATTTATTTCATACATTAATACTGTGATAGGTGGACCAAGTATTATATAATTCCTTAAGAAGCTGCGCCATCAGCCTTAGAGATTAATGAGCTTTATTTTTTCGTTATTGTTTTTGTTTCGGTTTATCTTGCCTCAGAGGACGAAACTAATCTAAAAATGAGATTAACTTTGATAATTCAGTAAGAGATGTTGGTATGTCCTCTAAGATGCTACTCAATAGCAAATGTATTTAGGCTCTGTAAATATAGTTCGATATTTTTTTTGCCAGAATTAACCGAAATGAAACCTTAAAATTAAAGATGTCTTGGTCAAGCCAGGATGATTGCACCAGTTAAGGTGTTTAACTTCTAAATATACCTCATGGTCAAATGTAAAAATTAAGAATTGAAAAATATATATAATATCAACATTTTTTTCCACAATACACATCTGAACGAATGATGAACCAAATTCTTTTTCAGTGAAAATCTTAAAAAAGTTAATAATCTTAAACCAAATATTCATTTTTAAAACTTTGTTACAATATTTTCATATGGGATATTTGAGCTGTAAAATGTTGATGTTGAGTGTTTATATTTTATTGTATAAAAATAAAACTTTTTATCACAACAAAGGCTGATATTTACATGACTGCTTTAATGCAGTCATCTTGACTTTTTTAATGAATTTTAATCAGCAATTAAATTTAATTGAAATTGCATTCATATGGAGGCTTATAAAATCCTGACATTGCGCTAATTATTTCTAATCATTATAATGCATGTAACACAACAATACCAAAGACATTTCTCGATAACAATAATTTCTATTAAAATTGCAACCTTAAATGGATTTAGAAGGGATATTTTCACATTCAAAATCTGTGGAGTTTGATATAATCACATCATTAGTTGACTATTTGCCAGATCTTGAAAGCATTATTCTTGACTTGTCCACGACGAAAAAATAATAGGCAAATGAAGCAGCAGTCGCTAATGTTCTTTTAAACAGTTTCTAAAACAGTCATTGTTTTATGGCTAATTGTCACGTATTCGTAACACAATTTTGTGGAGAAAAAAAGGCGATCATTTAACAGGAGAAGCATTCCTTCAAACTATGTTTCAGGCATTCCTAGATTCATATTTGCAAAAATGATCCATTCATAATTGTCAATGAAAGGACGGCTATTAAAACACACTAAGGACCTGTCCCCTTTCTCCATTTTTGCCTATTAACCAAGAATGCGAACGAAGGGATTTTTTTTCTCTTCATTGCTATTTATGTATTGGGAAATGGCTCAGCGATCATTTCTAAGTCTGGAAAAATGATGAACACAGTTGTTAAAATTTGCCATAAAAAAGGCCGCCATTCAAGCTTTACGACCTCATAGATCACCCACTTATGACTCATTTAAGGAGGAAAAAAATGATAAGGCACTCGTTTGATATGAAAACGAATAAAATAAATAAGAAACGAAGACGAAGAAGAAAAGACGTTATGTATAGTAATAAGGAGAAGATTGAGAAAAAATTACTAAATATTTAACATTTTAGCCCAAAGACGAGGTCATGATTGAAACCTTTGATTTGTAAAATATTTAAATTTAGGTTACATTAGAGAGATTTAGCACCAAAAATAACCGTTACCGTTGACGTCATAATTTCGAAACTCACATAGGCCTAGTAACGCGCAAGGGATTCTGGGTAAAGGGCACCATAACCGTGATTTTTTTGAAATTGCACATTATACCTGAAAAATGTAAGGAATTTACATAGAATGTTTTCAACGGTTGAACAAATTTAACGTGATTTTGACAGTCTGAGCATGACGGATTGAAACTTTTACATGGGACGGAGCCCTACCGTCAAATTGCATGCTAAACGTTTATTTAATGCCGAATTTGACCTTTCAACAGAGCATGCGCACATGAGGTCAATATTAACGGTAAGTGAAACGTACGTTTCTTGCTAAATCTCTCTATTATATATCTAAATCGAACTATTATGAGTTTTACTTGTATATTACCCATTCAAGTTTGCTATGTGATATTATATTACACTTACTGACAAGCAACATTTCCAAGACTCGCCATGATTTTGAGACGATATAGGCTACTACTGATTTAGTTCTTTTTCCAATCACATAATCGGACCAATAAAACTAAGTCAACCTGATAATTAGCTGAAATGAAATTATAAAAATTGAGTGCACCCATCATCCTGTACATTGCCTTGCTTCTTTGTTGTTTATTGAAGAAAAAAAGAATTGATGCACTATCACTGTAAATGTAAAAAGAAACATTTCTTCAGAATAAAAGAAGAAAAAAAAGCTGATGCATTTAAGTGCCTAAGGCGAGCATACCGTATAATATGGTTTTCCGCTCCTAATTCCAAGCAGTTTAATATTTTAAATCGAAATGAAACATTTATTGCTTAAGACCGCAAGGGTTAAGTCTGATGGACGTGAGGGACTCGAGACGAACTGACCAGCATCCAACTAACAGATAATCAATATTTATCCTAGTCTATCCACAACACACTTCCGTAAATACTTCGGATAAAAAATACATACATTGTCAGACAAGAATCACAAGCAACATTGTGGAGTCTGGAGGAAATCGCGCTAAAAATTTTAAACAAAATATCGAGCAAGACGTTTCTGCAGATACCTGCAATAAAAACTAACTTTTACGCTTACATTATTGATAAAAGTAGAGAACTATCAAAATGTTTCAGTCTGGATTGTATCTGACAAATCTATAATCCAATAACTGAAATGGTTAGACTCAAACTACTTTTATCAAGTAAAGTGCAACTACAAAAGGAAACTAACATTTTAATTGAAACCTTCTGCCTGGAAAATAGTTTTAAAAAATTCAGTGCATCATTTCTTGCATTTCTCTATGAAATTTTATTTCTTCAGTTATTTTTATGAATTCAAAGATGTTCACACTTTCGTAAATAAATGGGTTTCAAAATTATTAATTAAAAGATATGGTGTATGGACATTATTATCTAAATACATCTTCTGATATGTTCAAAGTGCCAATTTACTTATTTGTTAGAATTCATATTACAATGTATCATGTCAAAATTCTGATATGCTAGTATATTTTAAGTTTGTAACTTTTGATCAAAACAAGGATTTATTTCAAACATTTTGTGTTTTTCGACTAACTTATCCTTCGGCAGGGATTTTTCCAGACCATTCAAGTTTAGACTCCCTAAGACATTTGCAGAAGCGTCATGACCACTGTCGGACATCATGAATGTATTTTTTTGTTCAAATTTAAAACCATCCACTGAACAAAGCTTGGGTCTCATTTCAATCCTTTCTCATTTTCTCACGCTTTAACTTATCTTGTTTTCGCTAGGGATTAATTCCCGTTGAGTGTTTCAATCGGATTATCACATTTTCGCCCCCTGGTGGTGCGCGTGAGAATCGTTCGTTAGTGCGTTTAAGAGTGGGTGGGAATTTGATCGTAAAATACAATTAGGATTGTTGGTGGTGTGTGTAACCTTATTGAGATGAAACAGAAAAATCGACGGCTACTCCTTGAGCCTTTGATCAATTTCTGTGATCCTCTTAGCCTGACTTTATTCTAGATGATGTCAAGTTGCTTCAATTGAAATCGACCATGCATGGACCTCATGTTAAAAGGCCATAGACACTATCCAAAGCACTGTAAACTTTTCTTTCAGCTTTTTTTTTTCCAGACCAATAAGCCTTTTCATGTATGTTTTTTTTTTCACTGGGATTGATGTGACTTAGTGACCGCAAATCTAACATAAGGTCGAAATTCACCCTGATTTCAAAGAAATTTTGATCGACAAAAGTAAGCCAGATCCATCTCTCTTTTATTCATCATCAATGGCTTCAGATTTTTCGAAAATATCACAAAATCACTTCAATATCAACGTTTGAAATATCGAAATTTCAATTTTCAAACTTTAAGGCCTGCTTTCAAAATGCTAATGTTCATATCTTGATAATTTGAACGATATCCAGGTACAAAAACAGCAACAAAATATTTTCAGACCACCACCACTGACAATCCACCAAGCTTCACTTTTAAAGCATGGATACGTATTGGTAACTAATGTGATTTTCAAGCGAAAAGTGAAGCTTAACAGTAAGAAATCTATTTTTCTCCTTACTTTGATAGTACTATCTGATATGTAGACAAAACCAGTTGCAGGCAATGGAAAATGCAACAGTTTAAACAAAAAACACTAAATAATGACTAAACATGTGTTGCTAATACCAAATGCGTTTGAGGCCAGAATTCCATAAATAACAAAATCGTTCTGTCGACATTATAAAGGACAAGATGAATACTAAAAGATCCTTTTGTCGAAAAAGTATAAAAAATGTTAAACACATGCTGATGCTAAACAATACTCGGTGATAAAAAATTGTCTTTTTCCGGAAATGTTCGCCAAACTACGAACACAATAGGACCCAAAAACCATTTGTGAAAATGCATGAAAAATACGCCTACAGTCTCAAAATGAATTTCGCTGAACTTGGAAAAATGGGGGAAAACGTTCATCTCACCCAATAAGGAAATGATGTGAGATAATATCCCCCACCGAGACCCCATTTTTTATTGAAATAGCAAAACCCATCGTCGTTTTGAACGGAAGGCAATCAGTTTTTGCCCTCCGCCATTTTCCAACAAATTGTATTAAAATGTGTCGAATTGATATTCGTTATCGTTAAATTATACGCTCGTGTTCTGCATAATCGAGTATCGCGTAAAGTAGCCGCATTTCATTTAAATTTGTTTTACATTTGAACCCGCTTTTCGCACTTTGCTTTTATGGACCTCTTATCAAGCAGTTATTCAACTCGGAAAGTGAAAAAAAGGCATTAAATTCGGGCTCCTTTATTTATATTTTGAAACCATTTTCTGCTTCTTATCGCACGTTTCAAAGACCTTTTTCCCTTTCAGTCTTTCCTCATAATAACATTTGCTGAAATTGCTTCGTCTTAGCCAGTAGGCTCAGGAAGACGGATAAAAATCGGATGGGAAATTTAGCACATTTTCACGAAACAGTAATAACAAATCAAAGGTAATCAACCTGTGTAATCAAGGTAGCTTTGCCCCAAGTACCACCTAGCTAACACAGCTGTGCTGTTTTTGTGTATCACAAACTAAAAGAAGCTTATTTGTAAATAAAAATAAAAATTTTAAAACTAATAAAATTAAATGGTGGAAACCTATTTATGAATTTTCCTTATTGGAGACAATTCTTCGTCCTTTTATACTTTCATATAAAAATAAATTTCCATTATTACACAAAAACAACTGTCATTTTTGCACATATCGCATTTCTTATTAAAAAACAATCCCTTTGTTTTTAAATTAATTTTCGTGATTTTTGACATTTTATCTTCAAAGAAAATATAATTGTAAAAAAATTGCGTTTTAAAATTGTATACGAATATTACTATTTGAAATAATACATCTATAATATGCAGAGTGCCCGAAAGGTGTTGACCAAATTTTTAAAAAATGCATTTACAAGTGGTAGAATCCAGTGTTTCATTTAATGTTATCTTTTTCATTTTTGCCTTATGTGTAGACCGATTGTCTCAATTTGAAAGATACAATTGGAAACAAATGTTGTGCTCATTGATGAATTGTAAAAGAAAAAGAAGTCTTGGAAGATAATAGCGAAATTAATTACAAAGAATGGATGGCGTTTAATTGCCGGGAATATTCGGGAAGCTTCTCTTCTGCTGAATCTAACGAATGAAAATGATTCTAAAAAGCACGAATATGAAACAAGCAAATTTGCTAAAAAAAAAAAACACCAACAAGTGCATAGATGATAGAAGTACTAATTATTTTACGAGTTGCATGGATCTACAGACTTCGGCTACAGTAGGAATATGACAATTTCCCAAAAGTCTATTTAAAATTATGAAATTTTATAGCATACTTAGCATAAAGTTTTGTTATACCTGCCACTTGAATAATAGAAACTAACGTATTTAATAACCAACATTTCATTATACCCTTTAGCTATACCTCTTTGCATATTATGATCTGCGATTTTGTGATATGACTGATTTCGTAATAAAATAAATGTTTTCTAACATTGCGGGATATATCAAGGAAATACATTATGAAATGCATAAGAAAATATGCTATAAAACAAAGATATTATCCGTCAAATGACTTCAAAATGCATTTTTGCCCATGGGATGCGATATTACAACACAAGCGATTCTCATCCGAATCTCATCCGATTTTCGTCCGTTCCACCAGCAGACTTTTCTTTTATTTGCACTTAAAAACACTTAACGAAATTTAACCGACTTCTTAACACTCAAAGGGATCAAACTGAATAATTGAAACCGCTGTATCAGAAAATATCATCCATGTTTATGTTGCGTTTCCCCTCCAACACCATTTTACCATGATTTTAAACAGCATCAGGAAAATGCTTTTTTTTTTGGCGACTTTTTTTGTTTTTATTTAGGTTTATTGCATCTCATTTCCCTATTTAAGAAGCAAACCCTAAAATTATCAATAATTTATTATGTGTAGCACAAAAAGGTTGGCCCAAAGCCAAACTATAAAAATGCTGAAATTTCGTCAATTCATTTTGCTTTCTGGCAGCATATGTTTGCATCATACAGAAGACAGGTAATCGTTTAAATGATATAAAATAGTGCCAGGGTCGCAAAAAATGCCAAAAATAATTACATGCTGGCGTTTTCACATTCCTTCTTTAGATACAGTATCATGAAATAAAACAGCGATTTTCGGGAATGCTAAAAGCGCATAAATGCTCCTGAAACCTTGTTCATCTTTCGATATATTTCGATACATTATATCGATATATTAAAACGGACATATGTTGCTTTCCCACTGACTTTTACAAAAAACTTTCACAAATTAATACTAAGATTAACAACAGTAACTACTAATAAGTATAAACAGCTCACTTAGTGCCATGTACAGGATATGAACCAACCAAGATTGTGCAAGAATGGTCTAAGTTTTAAATGTAAATTTAATTCAAAGATGGTGTCATGTTAATTCATGTTGATGTCCAAAACGAATGTTTACTATATTTGAATACGGTTTTTGCATTTTTACCTTATTTTTGGTAAAAGAAATGCTATAAACATAAGGTAAATTTATCAGATTTCATTGCTGATTGCAATATATTGTATTGATTTGTTAACAACATTATATTTCATATTGTAATTTTACAAGTATCGCATGTCTAATATGCGAGTTAACAACAATATGAGCCATCCTAACCTGGTCTTCTTCAAAAGAGTTGATCTAACGTTTCTGAGGTTGTTAGAAAAGTTTAAACACACGAGTGAACCCTGTTAAGAGGCCCAATATTGTCTTGAAAGTCTTTCTGTTACCCCCAAGGACCCCAGAGATAATAAAGCCAATGAGACAAGATCTTGATGAAGGAAAGACGAAGAAGAAGCGGCAATGTCAAGGTGTAAGCGAGGGAAAGAGGCTAGCGGATGTAATTGATAACCGAGAAACTCAATATAGCTTAAGTTGGGATTACGAAGAAAAGAGAGCAAAGCCTCAAAAACGTCATACTCAAACTCCAGCACTCGAAGAATATCAAGATAAAGGAGGAAAAGGGGAAAGGAAGAACAAATTGAGAAAATTGAAATATGAGCGAGAACTGGCATGGATAATGGATTCGGATGAAGGTTCATTCATTAAAAATCAAGAGGTTCCCAGGGTGGAAAGCCTATATACTGTTATCTGGATGCATTTGCTCATAAATAGTAATTTATTCAAATATATGATCATGTATGTCCATATTTGAGCGTGAATCCGAGTGTATGCCTCATATCTCCATACATGTTCATGAATGTTTATATGCACTTCCCATTATTGTTTCAACCATATTCATATTTTTAATAATACGGTTTTATCCATAAATGTACAATATAGCATGAAATTTCATAAATGACCATAAATAAATGTTTACAGTGTATATGGAGAATACATTCAAGTATATTGCCATAATGTATGTGGATTTAAATGTTTACTTACGTACTGTGGATTCAATATGATAAATATTGATAAGTAGGGATGGTCACTGAATGCATTTTATCCGACTAAAAAGCCAAAACTGTGGAAAAACCAATGTTATGCAAATCAGCATTTGAATTTTGAAAATTTTAATTTTCATCTAAATCTTGTCAAATTTTGTACATTTTTAAAGGAGTGGGTAATCTCCGCTGTAGATTTCAGGCGATGCAAGATGTCGCCACCAAAATGTTTCCCCACAATGCACTACCGTTAAACAAGCAGAGGAAATCCTGTTTTCCGCTTAATGCCCAAGATGAAAAAACTACGAACGAAGGATAAAAAAACCCGAGAAATTCAGCTGCAAACGCGATCTTCCGGATGGGAAGATATAATACCAAATAATACGTATAAATCGAGGGAAATTGGAGGGGGGATAACAATGGCTAAGGCCCTTAAATGAAGCCAGTTATACACATGCAATAATGGGAAATAAATTAAGAGCAATTTGTTAAAGTTGAGCGTTGCATAAGTTAAAAGCTAGTAAAAAAGCAAATCCTCAGAAAACTGCATCGGATTGAGGCTCTTGTAATGGGAAAAAGATTTATGGCAAAGGATAATGGAAGAGATTTCATTCAAATTGCCGCAAATATAAAATATATTTATACAGGCATTCTAGGAGGAGTAGGATGAAAATCCAGTCAAGATTTTTAAAACCAAACCTATAAAAGCGGAAGAAGAAGAAGAGAAAAAAAATCAAAACGAAGGCACTTTCTGTAAAATATTAGCTTTTACCAAAGTCTAGACTTTTATCTCCAACATCGATACAATAAACCAAATGCTTTTCTGCTTTTGAATATAAAACCTCGTAACTTCAATTCTACCAATAACGCATAATGCTCTACCTATTCGTTACCATGCAACGCATACATAATATAACGAATTTGTATCTAACGATCATTAAAATTTGAAAAAATGCTTCCTTTTTTGACAATATAAATGCGGTCAATACAAATGGACAGTTATTTTTAAGTTGACTACGTTATTGAGTCTTCAAAACCTTGTCTTAAAGGTAGGAAGTTGATATTTCCAAGACAGATGTTAAAACATAGCATTATAATTCAATATATACTATTTTTACCGGTTGTCTTGGAAATATCAACTTCTTACTTTTAAACCAACATTTTGAAAACTCAATAACGTAGCCTATTAATAATAGCATAAAAAGTTTAAAGTATTTCAGAATACACCATCTTGGAATAATGACATGTCACATACACTACTATAAGTAGTGATAAAAGTATTGTTTCTTACTAGAAACGTGGTCATTTTTCCGGCTTATAATAGGCATAAATATTTTTAATATTTTCAAAATAGCTTCATTTGTTTTGCCAAATATTAGCTAACTCTTAACTCTAACAAACCACTTTATTTGACTAGTGGCGTTTATGACAGTTAGTGTTTGATATGCTCAAGATGTCAGCTTTTACGAAATATTACACCATATTTGACATATAACTGCTAAATGATTGAGGTTTTTTTAAAACCGTTTGCATTAACAATAAAAATGTTGTTTTCCAAGATGGCAACCTGTTCAACACTTCCTTAAACTTCCATTAAACACAAAATTAAGAGTTTTCCTCCAAACATTGTTGAAAGGAAACCCAGGTCGATAGCCTATAATAACCCCACTACAGGTTCTTCCAAGTCAACAACTTTATAATTCAATGACTTTATCATTGCACTTTCTAAAGAACATTTCCTTTAAAATTCAGCCAGTAAAATCTCATTTATCATAGAGTTTATCCCTAGCAATTACCTTCTACACGATAAGGCCATTTTTGGCCGTCCCTCGCCAGTGGCCATTTCAGCGCTTCCGAATAATAAATCATCGGATTTTCGTCTCCCCGATGACTTCCGGTCGGTATCATTGATTATAGGCCAGTTCTTTTAACTCGTTATCGAAAGTCCAGACATTTTTATTTAGGTCTCTAACGATGGTCAAGCAGAAAAAGTGGCTGCAGAAAGCGCTATGGGAAACGAGGCTGAAAAGCCGTTGTTGGAAATCGATCCAGGATTTTTTTTTATTTTTTACTCCGGCTTAAAAGAAATAAAAGCTGGCTGATGCCATAGGAGGATCAATATGAGACACGGGACTTCAATTTGCGACACATGGGGACTTCGGAGGGCCTTTAACTGCCGTTCAATTTAAGCAATATGAAATTGCAATATGGCCGACTCAAGAACGAAAATAAGAAAAAAAAATGGCGAAAGGGGAATAAATTGCATCAGCTGACGACAGACCAATGATATATAGATCAACGACATGCGGCCGACAAGAAACCAAGAGATTCATAAACTTTGAATAAAAAGCGGATGAAATTTGGCTGAAGAAATCAATTCTTGAGAAAGAATTGGTCGTGGACTAGTCTGGATTGTTGAAAGCCATAGTGAGAACAAGTTTTTACAGATTTCTTTGTCGTAGGACAATGGTTTTCAATCAGTGTTTGCAGAATGATAAAAAATGCACATTCTATATGATAATTATAATTGGAAAACATTACAATTACTCATTCTTAAGTGTCCTGTAAAACACGAAAATTTTTTATCGCTGTACAGCTTGATTAAGTCCATAACCCTAGATTTTCACACCAAGAATCTTCCAGAGGAAAAATTTTGAATGGTGCATATATGGAAATATTTGGGAAATTTCATATATGGGCATGTTTATGAAATTTATATATATATATATGAAATTTCCCAAATATTTCCATATATGCACCATTCAAAATTTTCCTTCTGGAAGATTCTTGGTGTGAAAATCTAGGGTTATGGACTTAATCAAATTTATATGGCACTTAATTACATATTAGTACAATATATGTACATATATTTACAAGGGTACCTTTACCTGTATGTGCCATATTACAAGTAATACTTTGAGAAGTCCACGTTTTCTTCCAAATGACCAAATAAAACGTCATATATGATCATATGCTGTCAGACACATATACATACAGCAGTGCTATAGTTTTTATCACCCTCGTGATATTGTCTAAGAAGTCAATGAATATGTAATGGTTAATTAAGTAATTAGGCATGGTAAGACCCAGCAATTAGCTTATCTCCATTTTAATAACAAAGGGTTAAACCAAAATATCAAATTCACCTGATATGGCAAATCTTACTACAGTAGTCTTAAGAAGTTAACCTTGTTTTACCAAAAAATCTCACTAGATGGAGCTGCGTTTAGAACATCGTGATGGCGCAAACAGCGTATATAAGTTTAAAAAAATACACGAAAGACAAAACAGCGCCACCTACTGGTATAAATGAAAAATCTTCTTTTTAAGGGAAATACTTTTTTCCGATAACTAGTGGAAACAAAGATCAATCTCAGGTTATGCGGATGAAGTACCAGTGGGAAGATGAGGGGAAAACAGCAAAAAAATAGGAATTTCTCGCTTGAGAAGTATCCATTTTCAACTATTTTTTTTTGCCCCAGCAGATTGGACGCAAGAGGGTGTCCATAATGGATGCCCACCGGAAATGCCCACTCCATCACTCTCATCGTGTGACATCTGATGGGTCCATCACCCACACGCAAACACCTCTTAAAAGCAACTACAGGATGTCACAAAGACCATAAAGAGTGCTTATGAAACCAGAAATAACTAATAGATAATGCGTTGTATTTTTTTTAAAAAAAATACATGAAAATTATATCCTTAAAATGTAAGTATATGTATAAACATATACTCAAACTCTTATATTCATAATTCCTAATCATAAAAGTTTGAAATTACATGACTTTATGGAAGTTGAAAATGCAATATAAACAAAATATTTCTTGTATAATATAAAGTATCAATTACACAGCATATACATGTATTAGTAAAATTAAATTCTTTCAAATATATATTTTTATAACATTATTCGAAACATACGTATATAATTCAAAGTGGAAATAACTTTAGAAGTTATAAATTCGAAAATAAGATCACCTGCATAATGTTGCCATTTGTTTATTTTAATTTCAGATAAATTTTAAATTATCCTAAATTACTGCATTTCCGTTACTGTCATATAACATTAGTTTACTAAATAAATACATTATTTAAACTCGTTTATTTCAAACTTTATCATTTCATAAATTTCACTAGTTTAACAGTGTTTTAACAAGATAATCAACAGAAAAGTATGCAATGAATAACAATCAATAAATTACGTTAATTTCTAAGAGCTTTGTTACGCTACAACACTTTGTAACGTTATTTAATAGAAAATGCTTTTAATATCCTGAAAAACTTCATTTTGAGTTACAGCAGTTGCATCCTTTTATCGTTTATTTTATTTATGTAAAATAACATATTCGTGTATTAATGCACATGTGCTTAAATTATGATTTTTAAACCAGCTTGGATAAACAAATTTGGCGAAAACCTCACTTGTGAGATCACTTCTGATCATATTTCCTTAATTGATTTCCTTTTGCAAGAAACCAGAATTAAGTTTATGACGTCTGAATAAAAGTTTGAGTTAATTAAAATAACCATAAAGTATTGGTTTAACAAGTTGGAATAATACTTTGCATTTCATAAAAAAATACTTAAATAATAATTCGACTTTATTGTAATATTTTCAGATGAGTTTTGCCATATCTGGATAGATATGAAAACAATAGAAGATCAACGGACGTTGTAATATGGGATCTAACAAGGTCCCAGGTACAGAGGAATATAAAGAAACGATACAGGAACAAAGGGCCTTGTAATATACCAGTGCAATCAGATACAGAGATATAAATGGAAGCTACAGATATAAATGGAAATGATATTTGAGTAACGGACCAGGTCCCGTATGATATCATAAGTCGGCTATCTACAGATAGATTCTTGTTAGATCATATATTACAATATCCAGAAAGTCCAGGTATCAGAGACTAGCCACATCATTTTCAACACAAAGGTAGATACAAAAATTATGTGGCAAATTGTTGACATGGCCAGATATCTACACCAACAAGTTTGCTTTCGTAGTGATAAACAACACAATGCAGTGTAGTACAAGACACTCATCCGGGTTCTGTCTAGACACCATCAGCTTTAATTTGAAAAAGAGGACTATGGTCTAGCAAGAAGTCTGTTTATAAGGGTTTTTTCTATGTATATAATGGAGAGGAGGAAGCGCTAGGGGGCGTTACATTCGCTGTTACAGCTTGTATTACTTCCGCCAGGATTGCTCTTCAGGGACCCATTGGAGGAACAACGACTCTACCTTCGTTAATGGTGATGTAGGCTTAGTTTTCTGCTTTTCTCTTATATATTTTGTGTTTTTTTTTTTCTGTTAAGAAGGGAAGGACTCAAGGGAGCATTTATCGGAAACTATTTTGCATCACACCCATAACTGTTGATTGAATATTTAATTATGATAGGAGAGAAGGACGAAAAATTACCATCTTCACATCCTTTATCCTTCAGCATCCTTCTAAGGGTTTTCTAAGAGAAACTTTTTTTATTTTCTTCCTTTTTCTCTTCCTTCTCTCTTTATAAATATATCCACTTGAAAAAGGTATACGAAGTTAGGCCACTCGTGTTCATAGTTTTTTTTCCCATGGAAAGTATGCACGTATGCAAATATTTGAGATTAAGCGTATTAGGGTGAAGTAATAAGCCTTCCTCCTCTTTCTCTTTGGTTTTACGTAGGTTTAAAGTGAAAATGAAACGAAGGAGAAATTTTATTAGATTTTCATTTCCCAAAAGGACTTTTTGGGAAGCTGAAAAACCCCATTAGCAGTTTTTAAAACAAAAATTTCAGCGGCTTTTAAAGTGTTTCTAATTTGGTTTATAATTGGATGTGCCCGAAGAAAATTCGAGACAAACCTAATGAAATTAAACTTTGATTAATATAAAACTTGATTAAAATACTCAAGTTCAACAGACGGATAAAATATTTGTTAAACACTTCAATTTTATTTAGGAATCGAAACTATGAAATTATATCATTTTTGTGAATTTATTTGAAAATTACATTTGTAAATTTTTTGAAAAATATAAATTGTCAATAATATATATATATATATATACGTATATACAATCGAACCTGCCTATCTCGAATTCCATGGGAAGGATTAAAATTTCGAGATAAACAGGTTCAAATGTCTATTGTATAGAATTTTTTCCATTACTGATTATGTATACATATTAAAAGAAAATACCTTTACGGACGACATTTTTTATTAATTTCAAGGAATACGTAACACGTGTTTCCAGTACAAACGTAGGGGAGACCGGGGCAGGTTGGATCAAGGGGCAGGTTGAAACAATGCTTGTAGCGCCCCCTCATGCACCCGTTAC
>JAQGAE010002272.1:0-18550 GCA_034696685.1 Julus scandinavius | reverse complement strand
ATTTTAAACAATTTTTATTTTTATTTAATCTCTTTTTGTTTGGCTGTGATTGTGTTTTAAATTTTCACCCATTGAAATACATAGGGTTGTGACCTGGTTGTGATCCCCCTTAATAAACTTGACGTTATTAACCTGCGTCAAAATAACAATTAACTAGTTTTGGGGTTATTCTAATGAACACTGGATTTCACTTTTTTTCAACTTTGACAGGGCCATTAGCGTTATTAAAACATATAATGAGATATTCTTTGTTCATTTAATTCAAAGATATTCAACAAAATTAAGGATTATCTAATAATTTTGTTCCATGCTGAATCTAGTATATGCTTTTCCATAAAAAAACTACAAGACGATTAATGTGTCGTGGGTGGAAGTAGGTGGGTGGCTATTTCGGCAGCCTCTATTTGACACGTTGCTAAAGAACCAGTGAGAAACAAAGTTAAAAATATCTGTCCTTGTTACGACAGTTTAAAGGAGATGTGTATAAAATGCGAGTAGCAAACAGAAGCAAATACAGAAAATAGCTTTACCAATGGAAAAATCGCTAACTAAAATATGCACAATGCTGCAACATGACGTACTACTATAAGCTTTGAAACAAATAACCTTTAAAAATACTTCTAATCGGTTATTAAGAAGAAATTATTAATCCATAAAAAAATGGAGTTGCACCATCATCTCAAATCAAAATAATATTGGGAATTAAACTCCAGCAATTAAGTAATCGATTAAACATGCTTAACTAAATTGATAGTTTTCTAATTACAATAAGCCTATAATTTTGATATATACATGCATGGCGACATTAGTGAGACATACGTCTGAACTTCTAAAAATTTGATCACATACTGTAATTGAATTAATTGATTAATGGAAACCTGACATATAACTTTTTATTCATCATTGAATTGAAATTGTTCCCAACTGTAGCCATATAGAAGAAATTCGAGAGGCCCAGTTATATTAAACCTCATCCTGTATTTCGGCTTGAATTTTAAATATAATTTAATATAAAGGATTAAGGCGCGTCTCCACCAAGACATACATAAAAATTGTACGTACACACACGAATTAAAACAACTCAAACCTTGTACGTACATACATGAAAATGTATGTGAAATTGTCTCCACCAAGAAATACAAAAAAGCGTGTGCAAATGTATGCCGAGCCGACGGCTAACGGCTCAGCCGATACTACATACATTTCCCCCTTTGATTTTGACCGCCTCCCGAGCGATCGTTCAAATGTACGTACATACACGATTATACATACAAAATAGCGGCTGAAAGAAACCCGGAGGCAAACTTTTTTCGGAAATGTTTGTAAAAACGTGTATGTACGTACAATGCACGTCTTGGTGGAGACGCACCTTTACATATAAAATGTTTGTGCAAAGTTTTTACACCCTGATTTTCTGAAAAAGTTTAATCATCGCATATGAGCAAACTGCTTTCTGTACACATATTGGGGACAAAATCTTGTTTTCAGAAACTTTCTGAGGTTTGCTAACTTTTTCACTAAACCGTTTTGCACAAACAAGGTGTCATTAAAGTTTGGAAAGTATGAATTCAAGTCAGCATTTATGACATAGAATGATATTCGGATAGATACAAGCTAGCCATCATGGCTCCATATATTCTATTTTGATCCATGTGATGGCAATGTGAAAAATAAGTGCTTCGTGTAACGATAAACATCCTTTAT
This sequence comes from Julus scandinavius, assembly GCA_034696685.1. Taxonomy (NCBI): domain Eukaryota; kingdom Metazoa; phylum Arthropoda; class Diplopoda; order Julida; family Julidae; genus Julus; species Julus scandinavius. Next base: position 16,846 of record JAQGAE010002272.1, on the reverse strand, counting down.
ATGCAAAATAAAGGCTAGCTAAGCGATTTTAAACAAGATGCTGCATTTCCTCCGGTGTATCCGGGTGTTATATAACCCGCATGCAACTGAAATAGACGAAAAATACAACATGCGTAACCGAGTAAAAACTGCCGCAGACCTACGATGTGACGTCACAATGAGAAATTGCCAAAATTCGGTGGTAAAACTACACCGGCATGAAAGTATTTTTTTTTTCTTTTTTGCGAGGCTCCATTTTTGCGTGCGGGGTGAGTGAGTCTCAGCTCCCAAAACAGATTACAGCATCTTCACTCATCCCCATCCTCAGCATCTTTTTTTATTCCACATTCGACATAAGCTGGGTAACGTGCAACTAGCCGCGATACACGAAGAAGGAAAACTAAGTTTAAATTGACGAAAAGTCAATAAAACGACTATAAAAATGGATTACTCAACTCCAGCGTATCATCCTTATGCAGAGGTAGGATATCACTTTGAAATATATTCTTAAAACAAATGTTGGGGGTGGACCTACAATGCGAACTGAGGACTTGCAGAATAAGGCCAAATAAGGACATTTGAAACTGAGCGCAGGGAGTTATTTCAGACGTAGAAATTAATCGACAAAAAGCGGTTAAAATGCTTGAAAAAAATATGTATGTAATGGACCAAAACGGCAATTGTACTTAATTCCACTACATACGCCAAGACTGTAAAATCTCATAGCCATTAATAGAAATTCTATATCCTACATGTCATATTTCAAAACTGCCAAATGACAAATGAGAGTTTTAGCGATAATGGAAGGAGAATGAAAGATTTTGACGGCTCTTGCTGTTTTTGAAATTATCATCATGTTAAGTTTTTCCAAAAAAGACTTTTGCCTACATCAGCATGATTAAGTTAAACGATGCGGAAACTTTTTTTTGGATTTGATATTATATTCCTGCCACACGTTTTAAAAATAACTAAATCTCCTAACCGATTTTGAAATTAGGTTATTGGCTATAATTAACTAGAATATCACTCCTTTGCGATTATATGGGCATTGCACATAATGTGTTTAGGATGTTTGTAAAAAATGGTGTCAAAACGTTGTGTAAATATATCAAAAATAATGACACAACGTTGACGCTACCTTTTGTATTGTTTATGCTTTTCATTACATTTACCATTAGTTGTAACTAAGTGCAGCATGTTAAAACTTTACAAATGCTTTACCATAATATTCTGTAATCAATAACCTATAAAAGTTTACATCATTTTTCAGTCATGTACATTTAGGTATCAACTCCAGAACTAGCATAACAAATATTGAAATTTGAAGATAACTTACTTTGATCGCTTGCTTTCTTACATAATGTTCTACATGTTGATGAATCTCCATCAAACTCTAAATCGTTCTCTGAAAAGAATTTTATAAATTTCAAATATTATATCACACCTATTACTTTATATACCGATAGTGTTTAAAAAAATTGTCATGCAATGTACTGTTTGTGTAACGTTTTGACAATGTTATGAGTTGTCAAAATTTTATTTCAGTTACTAAGTTACTCCAATTACTAGGAATTCCTATTTGAAATTTAACAGACCTCTCATAAAACATTGTGTTTACGAATTAAAACACATTACCCATTTGCAGTGTTCTACCCCTAAAAGGTGGCGATCATTACGCACACAGGAGCTATGTTGGTTAGGTGACTTATGGGGCCCGTTTATTAACGTTAGGAAAAAACTTTAATGAGATGAAAGTGAAAAAAAAACGCGTTGTGAGGTGGTCAGCTATTTATGTTCATAATTCATAAAACATATCATTTTCATCCATAAACATATACAACTATAGTGTCTGATATCACTGTAATTTAAAACTAATTTTTTTTCCTTAAATACAGTTTAGAAGATACTTAAAGATACCGGAATATTACTCGGTAAATTAGAATAACGATTGTTTGCATTAATGAACTGCAATTAATAAAGTTTTACAGATAAAACAAGGAAAACCAAACAGAATTTTTGCTGAAATAAATAGTACTAAAACAAATGCTTTTTTAACAGACAGGGAATAGCCAAAAGTTGAGACCCATCAACTGTAACTTTGGTGACTAACATCTATTTTATATTTTCAGTCTATTTTATAGTCAGCTGAATAGAGCCTACAAAATCGGTCTATAGATCTAAAGGTCGGATTAAAAAAAGACATTAATGGCAGTTTTACCTAAAATCAATGCACAGCAATGTTATGATTTTTTTCTCAATTGCTGTAAGTGAAGAAAAGGCCATGCCAAAAAATAAAAAACGCAATGTGTAAGACTTATACGCCACTAGAGGGTGCTGAATCACGAAAAAGTTGAAAAAACAAGCTCTTTCATAAAATCAGACGTTGGAAATTTATTGCCTAACTATCGAGAGAAATTCTGTGGATGAGAAACTGGTATTTTCAGATTCGTGGGAAACATGTGTCGATTGTAAACCTCTTATTTCTTTAAAAAACGAAATAGTTATGGTTTGCGTTTGTAGCTGAATGCTTTAAAGTTACCCCCATATACAGTATGTTTGTAAAGAGTTAAAAGGAGAAAAATAAGCATGTTTTGAAAAAATGTTGCCATGACTTGCTTCTGACATCGGAATGTCTAATGTGCAATGCGTGTCTCTGCAGGTGTATCGTAGGCCACTTGCCAACCCATTTCCACAAGGAGTTGCTTTGGGGACGACTGGGGTGCCAACAAGATCGGCGGCAGCTCGTTTACTGGATATCGAACACGACTTTCCCGGAAAGTTTGAGGTACAATTTGGCATTGGGTTCACATTGAGAATTTTAGGCTTGTTTCGCTAAAAAATGTCTATTACTGGCTCTGGTAAACTGCGATGTTGGACCCAAGACCATTACTTTCCTCTGCCAAATGTTCCTTTATTACTTTCCTTTGCAGAGAAGAGCAGAAATAAACCGACTGAAATCAAAACGACGGCTGGAAGCCATGGATTATGGCTTGTTGGTAAATGTCAAAAAACCGCCCCCTTAAAATTTCTTCTCAAGAGCATTATTTTTATCTAACTGCAATGTTATTATAGCCCTACAACTCCTGGTCAACATACCTGAAGCCATCGACTCCAGCCAGGCACTACTATTCGCCGCAATATACACTGGATAAACCTACGGATCAACCCATAGTGATTAGGTAATTAACAGTGATATTTCCATTTTGGCAAGTTGCGTTTTGGCTATAAAATAAAAATCTCTATGTAAACTATCCGACATCAAACGCAAGTCAACAGTTCACTATCCTGAAGAATACGCCGCTTGAGAGTCGACATACTCATAATCATGAAATACAGCTCTTGTAATTTGGTGGAGATTCAATCCTTCTCTAATAGAGCACTTAAAGAGAAATTCTCAGATTACTGAAATTCACAATGAATGACACCAACATAAAAAATCGGTGATATCAGTTGCACAGTCAGTCGTAAATCTTAACTTTAAACAGGCTCGAATAGAGATAAATGATGCCAATTGGCACTGGAAAAAATGAAACTTGGTTGCAAGTCATCACCAAGCCACATGCAAGTCTCTGGAAAGCTGAGAGACATTTGATTAGGTACTCGAAATATTCCCAACATCATTAGAAACCAAGCTGAAGAGCTAAAAAAAAATAGGTCAACTTTGTACATTTTCTGAAATATTTTCATAAAAATAGAGAAGTTCAAACTTGATGACAGCAAGAGTATAGTGTCACAGAGTTGGGCAAAGAACCAAAAATAACTCAATTTTCAGAACCACACAAGTAGACTACTTAGCACCAATTCTACTTGCCTGTAGCATTGGTTATTTACTTTCACTTCTAATCTTTCAAGATAAGTTTCAGTTTTGAAAACTTATGTACTACCATATTTGATGTCATAAGGGGCGGGTATTTTTTTTCTGAAAAAAGTTTGAAAATTTGCCCTTTGTTTTCTATGTGAATGCGGTATTTTGTTTTTATCAGTTGGTTGTTAATGCCAAAACATGGCGAAAACAGCTGCATTTGTGAACTTTTTTTGAAAAAAGGCGTTTAATGTTCAAATGCATTGGGCTCAAAAACAAATTGCTGACAGCTACAGATGTATGCTAATAACTTGTTAGGAAATAACACGCCATGGATGACATTTTTGAAAAAAGCTACAAATGACTATTATATTAAGAGTTTTCTTCCAAGAAATCATGTATTTGCATCATAAATCAGTCACAAAAGTTTTATTGGATCTTATCCAAAACAAAAACAAAAAAAATGGAATGTGCACTGTCCTGATTCCCTGGATCCCCATAGAATCTGTAATCTCCATTTGTCCAATATTTTTTATTGAGGGGTGATCCATAAATTATGTCACACTTTTTTGCCTCTTTTTAAACACCCCCCCCCCTTTGTCACAATTGTCACAAACTTTACTACACCCCATCCATAATGATGTCACAACCCGTCGATTACTCCCCTCCCCCAATTATTTTTTAATAATTCTATATTCTTTTATAATTTTATTTGTTAAAATAATTGAAAATATTAAAAAACTTAATTTTAAATTAATGAAACCAATGTTGATATTAACAACATAATATTAAATAATAGATTGCTATGATGATTGATGAGTAGCATTCGGGAAGATAGTTTTAAATCACTACAGGACCCAAATCTTTTTCCCCGACTGCTATTGAAACTTTCAAATGTTAAAAAAATTTAAAAAAATGTACCGCATATTTTTTACCGTTTGAAATAAATTTTGATTGCGTGATGTCACATTACCGAACCACCCCCCACCCTTTGGTCACAATTGTCACAAAAAACAAACAACCCACCCCCCTAGGTGTGACATAATTTTTGAATGGCCCCTAGTACATATTTGAATAAATGATAGAATGGGAGTAAACTAAACTGATTTTCTTGAATATTCCTTGTTCAAATGGGGTTGGGTATAATACATGCCGAAGAGCCTTACGCGCTACCTAATACATTAGCGTTTATCTGTAAATGAGTAGAAAAGATTTGGACGGTATTAATTATTTGAGCATTTCCTAAATTAACCTTGTTTTCACCTCTATTTAGTCGTTATCCAGTGCGTCCATTACGCATGGTCCAGTTGGCTCCGTTATCCTTCCGTTGCATCCCAATGCCCGATCAAAATGCTGATGCGCTTACTTTAGAAATGGAGGCTGATGACGCCCGCTACCAATCGCAGCAGGATGCTCGACGCATCCAGAGTTCCGTTTGGCAATCGGAGGCCACTGACCGTGCAATCCGACTGTGTAAAGACCGTAACAGGATCAGAAATCAGTTGAGGTTTGATTTTGGTTACTTTTTATCGTCACTAGTACGCTGCCCCAGCTATCAGGATTGGTCGCATCTGGGAGAAACGTTTGGGTAACGACTACTACTTCTTGGTCTTTGAAAAAAAAAAACTTGTCATGTGAAGTTAGTCAACTTATGCAGACCTGTAAAGAAAGTGGAAGGCAGTCTTTGGAGAAAAAAAAAATGTCCATCTCCACAAAAATGTGCACTAGGTACCTTCAAATAGGTGGCTACGACATTCCAGTCAGCTATTTGAAAGTATCTTCTGATGGTCGAGATGGATGAAGATAGCTGAATTTGTGAACGTTTTTGGGGAAAAAAAAGTGTTGAAACATTAAGGCATGTTGAATATTCAAGTAAAATGGGCTCAAAAACAAATTAAGGTCCTTAATTAAGCACTTTAATTAGTAATTTAAAATACTTAATCGAGATGACAAACATGGGAATTTTCATGGATTTTAGACGTATCGAAAACGCTCGATTGGTGGGCCCGATTTACAGCAGACTTGGAGGTCCGGATCAACTAGGAACGCGTCAAAAGGTCTTGATAAATTACCACAAGGGGGCAAAATCCGATGCTGCCCCTCCTCAAGAAAGCACACCTGAGATCATCAAACCAAAAACAGGTGTGTTACATTATATTACTAATCAACGTAAAATAGGGAATAATAATGAATCCTTATTAAATATAAAAGTGGTGTTTTAAACTATTTTAATGTTATCCTTTATCGAAAGAACCTAGCTCATATATGCGATTTCCTAAAATAAGGCCATGTTTTTCTACTTTTTTAACCCACCAGAAGTCAAAGAAGAGAAACCACATGAAACTCCAGCCGAATTGCCCACCAAAAAACACGAGGAAGTTGTGAAAGAGTCAGAAGTTCATCAAGCCGATGTAATTACAAATATGGAAATTTTTAAAAACAAAGTTTTTCAAAATAACCATGACTAAAGCCAAATAGTAAACATGAAAGACACTAAATTCCATACGGCAAAAACATAAAAATAAATACTACGAAACAAAAAACCTCTACACAAAGACAAAACCACATTCATTTGAAAACTTTTAACGACGTGCAACAGACAACTTTAAACTTTTCGAACACTGCCGTGGTTTTGCATCGTTTGCCATGATTACCATTAATGAAATCTGATAAACGCAATATCTCAAGAGCTAGATGTCGGACCGACAGGTCTTTAGGTATCCATATCGAGGATCCTTAATTTTCTTAAAAAATCAACCAAATTTTAATCAAACTATCACATTTCACTGATGGTACTCAGCTATGGGAGTCCTACATTTTTACTTTTTGTATCACAATATCGCATACTATAGTGGAGTGCAGTGTTCTCATTAACAACGCGTAGCGACAAGTGCGTTCCGCTGTTACTCTAATACTTAATTCGTTCTAGTAGTCTACTAATATTTTTCTACGTAGAAACCAACCATCCTAATTTTAGGAATCTTGTCAACAATCGAAACGTAGCGACTAACCAGCAGCCAGTCGTCAATCAGGCGCGTTTTTTGTGGAATTTGTGGCACTGTCAAACAATTTTTCTTCTTTTTGTGTTACAATTTTTTGACATTTTTTAAGGAATCGCAACACTATCAACAGTCAACTTTTTCTGAGGAAGAACAACGACAGGAAGTAGCTGAACCAACCCCAGCCGAACCAGAACCACCAAAGCAAACAATTCCTAAACACGAAGAACAAGAAATAGGGATAGAAAAAGAAAAAGAGAAAAAGCCAAAGAAAGAACACAAATACGAGACAGCGAAAGAAAAAAGGCGCCGCGAACAACAGGAAAAGAAAGCTGCCGAGCAAAAAGAAGAAAAGATTGCCGAACCCGAATCGCCGCAAATACGTCTTGAGCCGCTATCACTGAAGATAAAGGAACAGACAAACGAAAAGCCTGCAGTTGAACCAGCATCTCCCGGAATAACAGAAACAGTTGTTCTCCCATCTCCCAAAGCAAAGAAGCAAGTTGAGCCAGCATCCCCTAAGATAACCGAACCTACATCTCCTCTGATAAAGGAAGCAGTTTTCGAGCCCACATCCCCTAAAATCAAGGAAAAATCAGAGCCCACGTCACCAATTTTCCAGCCGGAATCCCCCAAAATCTTTGAAGAAGCCAAGCCGTTATCCCTAAAGATTAAAGAACAAACCAGCGAACCGAGCGACAATGTCCCGGCATCACCCACAATCGAGAAGATACAAACTCCACTGCAGTCGCCGGCTGTTCGTCATGAAAAACCAGCCTTGCTTGATGAAATTGAGGCTACTCCAATTGTGGAGCCAGAACCAGAACCTGAACCAGAACCTGAGATCCAAACTCAACAGGAACCAGAAACAACATATGTATACGAATCGGAAAAAGATAAAGTAACGGAAGAGAGCTCACCTATGGTACGAGACGAGCCACCGCAATTCGAAACCCAACAGTCGGTAGAAGATCAAAAGCCGCAGTTCGAATCGCAAAAGTCAGTAGAAGACCAACAACCGCAATTTGAATCGCAAAAGTCAGTTGAAGACCAACCGCCGCAATTTGAATCACAAACGTCGGTAGAAGACCATCCGCCGCAAGTGGAATCACAAATTTCGGTAGAAGAGCAGCCGCACCAATTCGAATCGCAAAGATCAGTGGAAGAAGTTACGGAAACGCTAGGGTCCGACGAGCCACAAGAAGAGCCAGCTGTAGAACACGCCGAAGTCGAAAGACAAATATCCGTTTCTTCACCACAACCGGCGGCAGAGGAAAGCGAAGATGTTGCTGCAGAGGAGGTGACTGCAGATGACCAAGAGCCACCACAGAGCCCCACAGTTTTAAGGCGTCTGGTCAGCAACGCGTCGTGCCGCGAGGGCGATGCCTGCGACCCCTCCGAATGGGATGCCGAAGAGACGGTGGAAGTGGAGTTACCGAGTGAGAGAAAAGGGATCATTCTATCAGCGTCCGACAATGCGATTCCAGATCGAGAGTATCAATACGAAGCAGAGGAGGACACTGTAACGCCAACTGTCACCACGGAGGAACCTTCGCTCGATGAAGGTATGGACACGGTGGTGTGGGCAAAAGGGAACAATGTTGAATCTTTCCGCTTGAGCACAGAGCATGTGGACGAATTGATCGATCTTTCGGCGTCCACCAATGAGAATGCCGAAGCGGGGTCGGCACTGACAGGGGATAACGCCGAGGAGACGTTATCGGCCAATGGGAGACCCTTGAGTGTCGACGCCGAAAGTCTTGCACCTGACGATGAACAAATTCTCGATGAAGCTCTAGAAACTACATACAGCATGCACGGTTAATACACACACGGTTATATGGTATCCCCTATCCATTTTTTTACAACTCCCCCACTCCCTTTCTCGCTCGTTATCATTCACACACTCTTTAAAATTCATGAAATGCTGCTTTGATTTTCAGATAGAAATCTAGAACCGAAAGTAGAGGAGCCAGACGAAGAAACCTATAAATATGACGAAAACGTCGAATATCGATCGAAATCAATTTCGGTAAGTTAACTGAATCTTTTTCTTGAAAGGACGACTTTCAGAGAAGCTAACTTTCAGGGAATGACAATAAGGAACGTTTATGAGTAGAGGAGGGGGAATGAAATGAAACGATTTTGAAGTTTTCCACCACTTAAAAACAACAATTTTTATAGTCGAATTTGAACAAAACTTACACAAAAATGTACACAATCTCTTAACATTTTCAACAATATATTTATCATTTGCCCTTTTAAAAACAAAACTTTTTTTTCAAGAAAATTCAATATTTATTTCAGGGTAAAGTTTAGAAACTTAAGTTAAAGCACTATTTAACTAATCCCTACATGATGATATAACATCAATACTGTTTAAATGCTCCTAAATGCACTCCAATGTTATTTGGAGAAAAATCTTGCTAAGCTAATTGGAAGCTCACCATCAATGGACTCAGTGTTTCACACGCATACACATACAGGTAGGAAATTTACTTTCCAAGTGCTATGTATACTATGCCGAAATAGAATTACGGAGCTTCTATTAAAGGGGAATTAAATCTAGGGATAAATCGTGTTGGACAATATTACAAAAAAAAAGCAGAACCAAATGGGGAAAATTTCGTACCAAGACAATTTCGAAAATAACCGGTAACATTTAACCTTATTTTATATAAAATAATATTTATTGACTACGTGATATTTAATTACAGATCGAAGAAGATGAATGACAACATAAAACAGCAATGAAATCGTACATGGCCCTAGCCAGCTCCAAGAATTTTTAATTGAAAATAATACTTTTCCATAATATATAATGCTGTGAATGAACTTTTAACTAATCTTTCATCTTTCAAGTTTTTTGTTGTTTTCTATCAACTTGGAAATATTGCACGCTCCATATGTAACTTGAGCAAAAAATGAAAAAAAAGCATTGTAATGACGACGCGTTAAACTATTTTTCGCTTATTAAAAGTTACTAACAAATTTAACTTTGACAATGTTTATTTAAAAACAGAACAAAACATCAAAACCTATGAAATGAAAAAGTAATGAGAGTGATGAATTTAAGGGAGTTTTTTTTAGTATTTCTAGCTTGTGGAATTCAGTACAAATAAAAATTTTGGAACGGTAATAAGTGCATACCGGAATTTTTGGAAAATGACCCCAACTCAATAACGGCATGGCACAGAATAGTGAACAGTCTACTATGAAATTCAATCTTGATAATTAACAAATTTTCATAGAATTTCAACTCATAACTGCAAGATGTAGCCATTAAAGGGTCGAATGAATCTTTCACTTGAATCTTTCATGTTATACCACTTTAGAAATAAAGTCGTCATAGCGTCGTAAGTTATAATTGTAGGAACAACGTATAAAAACCGAAAAGCCAGAAAATTAAGTTTCCTGACCATGTGCATTGAATATTCTTCATCCTTAATATTCCAAATTGAAGAAAATAAAAACTTCTCCTTTCTTCAGCATAATCTCATTCCCGATGGCAGTGAAAACAGCACTTACATCACATAAAAAGCAAGATCCTGAACTTTACACATGATTAAAAAATGTTCCTTTAACTGTTGAAAACAAAAAGAGATTCTAGACAAATGGGTTGTAGTCATCTGCACTTACCCAACTCATAGCAATTGGAAGATGGTTAATTCTAGCTTCCTGTGAGCTTCAGTCCGTAAATGCAACAGCAGATCACAAGGAGTGTTAAAGGTGACATTGCACAACTGACAAGTGACTTTTCGCTCATTCTTGGATCTAAAATTTTAAAAGATTTTAAATCAAAAATCTCGTTGCTTATACAACCGCATGGATATTGGAAGTGATTTAATATAAATACCTATTAGCAATTTGATGCAGGTGCCTCACATGGTTTGACAAATCTGCTGCCATCGCCTTTGTAATAGCATTTTTAGGCGGCTCTTTTTCCTTCACTGGCAGCTCTTCAAGTGCAATTCCTGTTATCAGAGGAAGAACGTGCAACACGTTTGCTTCGGTATTGTCCAACTCTGGATTCAATGAAAACGACTTGTTGATCATTTTCCAGCGGCCTGGATACGCGTAACATTTTGGCTCGACAGATTTTTTCGGACGTGAAATCAATCTAAAAAGAGACACGTCCCGAGTGAGGAGAGGAACAGAAAAATGCAAACCGGGGTAAGAAAAATACGAATAAATGTACACACTTGAATATTTGATCCTTCAACTTGCTCTGAACTTTGTGGACATTTTTACAATCAATATCCATTGTTTCATCTTTGGATCCCAACATCATGTTAATGCCGATCCGTACTTGGTTTATCTTTAACAAAAACAAAAACTCAGCGACATTCAAAAATAATTAAAATTATTCTTAATCAAATTTCATCAAATATAAGGGTAACATTTTTTTCAATAAAACCTCCCTACCCCCGGTACTCTACATTTCAATCGAGTCAAAAAAGTAGTGCAAATACCAACCAATATGATATCTTCTTGTGTGAATTGAGTGTCAAATACCAATTCCATGTCGTGGTCTTCTAACAATGGTTGGGCTGTACGTGGTTGATACCCCAATCCACAAAGTGCTCCTGTGTAACGTCGTCTCTCCCGGTCAGTTCTTTAACATGATAAAATAAAACTTTTAGATAATGAATATGTGAGAATTCGTGCTATGGCCTTTTGCCTACATATTAAACATGCATATTTTAAAAAAAAAAAATGTAAATATTCCCCAATTGCGCAAACAATATTTTAGAAACAATTCTTACATAAAATGTATACTGATTAACAAAACCTTAATTGAAAAGCAAATAAGTAATTACCTCAATTCCACTTTGGGCGAAAACATAAGGACAATTAGCGAAAGGAGCCCGTGGATATTTGGAAAAAGTGTAGTCCCGCGAGCCACTATTCTATCACATCCAGCAGTCATTGTGATGTCACTGGCTACTAGCAATCGTGCGTGCGTATCTTTGGGATCGTAATCCAAAGAAATGGAATTTACGCTGTCTTGTGCAATGCGTACAGAATGGAAAGACCGATAAGACAATTTCGAAAAAGACATTTCCAATGGTGAATGAGGGCCATGAAGCGAGATCTATATAATAGGAAATCAATTAAGAAACGAAAGATGTTCAAAGCGTGAATAAATCGCATGAATATGAAAGCTAGACTTACTACACGACCACCTTGAGTCATGAGTTTCAAATCATTAAAGTTGAGCAATTGAGATAAATTCAGGCCTTTTGGTCTTTCGACATCTTCAAAAGTCAAATCGTCTTGAGCCTTTTGTCGAATTTCATAATTTTGCTACAAAATATTAAAAGTGAATACAAAAAAACCCACTTTGATGACAAGTTTCATTTCAATAATGCATAAAATATAAATTAATTAGGTTAATTTCGTATCCATAATTCCATATTATCTTTAATTATATTTAATGCATAAAAACTGCAAATATTTGGTCAATATTTTATATGTATAAAACAAAATTTATAACAGTAGCAAGAAGATGATAAAGTTCACATAACGACCATTATTCACTTACTTTTGATAAATAAACTTCTTCCGCAAATTCGGCAAAATGCATTTCTTTCAATTCTTCATTTAGGGAATGTTCCTTGTTCTTTTTATCCTTATAGATAAGCTCGAGACGAACAACTCCATGAACCACAGAATAAACCTAGAAAAGAAATTTTATATTAGTAGACATATTGAAAGAATATACCAATAATATGAAAACTATCTCAAAGCTTTCCTAATTTAAGAATTATTAAGTGATTGCCAGATTAATTTCAAATTTTAATAGTGCTTTTATTGATAATCTATAAATCAGAAGGCAATGTATTTACACTGAGCAAACTAAAAATTTACAAAATCGGTATTTGTCAATCAAGAATTCTTAAAAATTAGAATGCTAATCTAAAAAAAATGTACAATCTCGATTACCCTTCCATGAACTATTTTCTGATCAATCTTGCTTAAAACCATTCTGTAGGCCTCTTTACTCCAAATACCAGCACTACATTTTGTAGGACATGGTTTAATTCCAGACAAAGCACAACGGAACGCCTATTGTAAAAACAAACCCAATTATATTTAGGTGCAGAGAAAAAACAAAACAAGCCCATCATGTATAAATACTCACCTGCATGGGTATTGAAACTAATTTGGAGAACTTGTCTTCATCGATTGCCCTCAGATCTTCTTTCATTACACTTTCGGTATTGCCATAATCTACATAAAATACTTCAATCTGGCTGCCTGCACTGATCGAATCAATACGTGCCCTGTAGTATTCAAGATTCACATCTTGATATCTAGCTAAGCATAATTTGCCAGGTGTCAAAGGGCCAGAAATTGGCTGCAAAACAAAATTGTTCTTTCATCAGAGTTTGTTTCAGAATTTGTAATAATCAAAGGAAAAAATGTAGAATATATGATTAGATTGTTGGTAAGTGTATGAATAATGGTTACTCTTACCTTATCGTGCATTTTCATGTGAGCTACAATCAATTTTCTTAGTTGGTCCATAGATTGTGCATGTTCAGGCGTCGAATAGTAAGCCCAAAAACTGTCACAATCCATGACATGAGAAACGAATATTTCAATGATGGATTGATGCAAGCTGGGAAGGTCCACCTGCTGAATGCTTGAATGTGACACTGTGCTGATTCTAGAAACCAAACAACAAAAAATGTAACTTTGCATTAACATTTGTAATTATGATAATAATTAAAATCTGTAAATATTGAACTGCAAAACACAATTAAAAATAAATAAGAATTATAATATGATCACAACGCCATAATCCTCAACATAATGTGCAAGTTGCAGAAAATGTCCATACCAATTTTGGTAGAGGATAAAAAAAAATTCCTAAAACCTGCCTATCGTTTACTAACAATAGACATTTACATTTTTAATGTGGTCTATTAAATGACCAATTTTATCATCATTACCTGTGTGTACGTAGCTGTTTAAGCTGCAAGTCACTTTTGGGTGTTGGGCAATCGTCCTCATTTTCAGAATCGGCATACATCGACGATGTTGAAGCTCGCTCATTTGTACTGAAAATTGAAAGTACGCCATCTCCATGGCGACTTGAAATTCCCAACTGTTGTAACTGCCTGGTTGCTTCTTGAGGGTTCAGTAATCTCAGTTTAAGAGGAATTTGTGCACACCTAGAAATTGAACGGTTGGCAATACAACAAAAGTGCACTTAAAACATTTAAGTTGGAGGGTATTTTAATTATGTTACCTCATTTTTATGGCATAGTACATTTCCATAGGAATTTTTTGCAATTGCTGAGGAGGGAGGAACTTTGACTTCTCTAGAAATGTCCGTGCCTTTGAAGAATTGAAGGACACATATGCCCTAAAATTGAATAATTTTAAATTGTGTAAGCTTTTATTAACAGGTCCAATTCCTTGCTTAAAAAGGGTCGTAATACAATAACCTACTTTGTATTTTCAAAACTGAAAGACATATTTTCGCCACATGGAGATAGCATTTCTTCAATAGCATTGGTATAGAGCATTCCATGTCCTGCTGGTAATCCCGAAAGCTTAAAATAAAGCAAAACATCATCACAAATGCTTTGAGTAAATCAAATTTGCTTGCATCATTATTTTAATTATTTTAAAGCTGATGACTGCACGTGAGACTGACGTTCGTTTAAGTTACATACTTGGCATCAATGCCATCAAATCACGTTTTCATAATCAAATTTACTAACCACAATAGTTGAATTAGGGTCATAACCACACACATCTCTTGCGATCATCACTTCATCCAATTCGGACTGGGTGAAATAATGAGGGTAAAACGCACCAGCAATGATGACCTGAAACGTTGCAATTGTCCACGATTACGAATTGTTACAAATTGTTAGAAAAAAAAAATGAAGTTCACTAGCGCTACCTTTAAAAGCAAGCATCTCTCGGCATCCAAACTTTCCTGTTTCTGAGATGTGTAGATATTGACCCTCTCCAAACGCCTCTTAATTTCGTTTACCAAATTGTCCACTTCATATAATCTACGAATCTGTAGGTACATCCTTGCTCCCCACTTCTTTTCTGTCATGCCTCCAGGCCTTTCAAAGTATTTAGTTTTCTTATGCAAACTCCACAACTGGGAAATATATATTATATCCAGCATCACCAATGATTTAACCCAATTAAACTTCAGTTGAGTTAAAAAAAAATTCCTGATCATACCTCATATGCATTATAGATGGCTATGCAATCACTGAAGGAACCACGAGCCCAATCAAGTTTTGCTCTAAATCGCATTAAATCAACATGTTAAAGTGGTGTATAAATTTTACAATTTAACAGCATAGTTAAGATTATTAATTTTTTCCAATTCAGTACTACGAGGCAGTGATGACAATGTTTAAAAAATCAACGACAGGCTTGGTAAAGTTGAATGGATTCAACAACAAACAATAAGATCACTTACTGATAAGCTTTAAGAGGGTCCATAAATGGTCTTGAAAAAATGCTCTTTTGGGAAAGGCCAGCCGCTATAAAAATAAGGGAAAAATAAACCAATGAGCATATAGTGACCTTCTTAAGGAGGAGATAAATCCTCACATAGCATAATACCAATAATTTCATGAAAAACCTAAGACCAACCTATGACTATGCACTCTCTCAAGCAACCAAAAATGTGTCCAAGAATACAGAGTTTACCAAGATGCACTTCAATAGGTAATTTGGCGAGAACTCGACCAAGATAAGTGAGGTCACCATCTTCGGCACAAACAACGCCCCGCTCGTTGGATTTAGCTGCAAGTGCTCCAACTTCCAAAAGCATTGAAACAGTTCGCTCAATGTCATACAAGTTTGGGGGATCCATAGCCAAAGCCAGTATGGCTTTGGGTTCTCCCATGTTTAAAATTTTGGCGTGAAGCACTGCTTTATCTAAAGGGCACCGCTACAAAAATTTAAAAAAATATGAAATAATACACATTTACAAAGAAAAACAACTTATGTAAAGACAAAAATTAACTTACTTTCATTTCAGGCATCCCATACTCTGGGAAGTTCTCATAAAACTCTTTGTTAACCATTCTATAAACTCGACCATGGTCAACACGACCAGCACGACCTGCAAATGAGGAAAATTTCATACATCGCCAACCGTATCAATGTCGGAACAAACATAAGATGACTATCAAACATTAAAAAAACTATTAGCATGATTTTAAAATTTAAATTCATCACGTTTGACTAATAAATTTTGGCAAGAGAAAGTTTCGGCAAGAGGGTTATAAAACAAAAAATCGATTAAGGTTAACTTTATAACGAGTCAAACAGCAATGCTATAATAAAATGGTGGAAATACAATTTCGATATAAATCAGTCCTACCAATTAAATTTACCATAGAAAAAGATTTTCTTCAAAATGTTGTTAAAAAGTCAAGTGATAAATACCCTTGCGTTGGATGCAGTTTGATTTGGAAGCCCATTCCAAAGCAAGATAGCTATAGTTTGATCCAGGATCACAAACTTGTGCTCTCGTCAAGCAGAAATCGACCACTAAAATAAAAAATAAATAAAAAGTTCATGATGAAATAAATAACAAGGAGTTCGCCAGCAGTTTGCATAGAATTCAATGCATGTACAAAATACAGAATCTGATACATAAGGAGCCAAGTTTCTTATCCAGATTAGGACTTTACAACTGACTAGGTCCGTCAATACTAGGTCCGGGAATACATCAATTACAAATCCCCATCAATCAGAAAATTATTTAGTACATTTGCCCTATAATTTAACAATATTGTATTTAAACAATTGACTTGCCATATTTGATGTCAGGAACTGTAATGGAACTCTCAGCAATATTCGTTGAAAGAATGATCTGAAAATAAAAAAGGAGATCAAATGTGAGAAATAAGAGGGTGCTATATTGCCCAATAGCCAGAGGCGTAGCTGGGGGGGAGGGGGCAAGCTGACCTGGGCGCCGTCATGAGGAAGGGGGGGGGGGCGCCAGTGCCCTAATTAAAAAATTGTTTATTTGCATACAATGAAAAAATAAAACATCCACTATTTTAAAGAA
>JAQGAE010002271.1:0-18552 GCA_034696685.1 Julus scandinavius | reverse complement strand
GACATCAAAATCTTGGAAAGGACAATGGCAGACATGTTGCCATCGCTTCTGGTAGAGGTTAGTTTTACATTGCGAGATGCCAAAATAATGTCGTACCATTCAACAGGTGCAAAGGATTGTATATGCGTAGTGGTAGTATTCATCGAATAATCTAATAGAATTTGACCACTAGTTTTTAAGGGGTTGATTATGTATTTAGCGTAGTCGTTAAAGTTTTTGTCGCTAAACAGGGTCTGGGTAGAGACATTGCAGTCTTGTGTGACTTTCCATATATTCATTGGATTGTTCATTAGTCTTTGCCGTTTAGAGTCGCGGACCTCTTTTTTGTAGTTATTATTGATGGTCTTGAAGTGCAAGTGAGTTATTTTGCCTTGTTTCAGTTGGTGGTATGACTTATTTTTAATTTTAAAAAGGTCGTTTAGTTTTTTTGACCACCAAGGTACAGCCTGCGCTCTTCGGTTAACCCGCAGTGGACAGTGTTCACTCAGAGCACCGTCGACAACGTCCGATAAATGAGTCAATATGTCATTTGGGTCAGTTTTAGTGTATATCTCCACCCAGTCAAAGTCCAGCAGAAACTGGTTAATTGCAGCCCAATCGGCTCTATTATAGTTAAACGTTTGCTTAGAATTTTTATGAGTTATAGCTTTTTTGTAGTGTAGTTTTTGTTTAAGGTCGAGGATTTGAAGTATAACCATATGGTCAAGTTTGGCTAAAGGAAAGATTGAAGTTGATTTGGGTACAACTAGGTTGGACACAAAGATTTGGTCAATTAGGGAGGAAGTCGTCGGTGTAATACGAGTGTTAGAAAAAATAGTAGGAGACATCTCATGCTCATAAAGAAACATTGATAGTGGGTTGAGGTTTACATTTTTGGAAAAGTCAATGTTAAAATCTCCGCATAATACATTGATATACGTATGGTGAATCATTCCCTCAATTAGATCAAAGAATGTGTCTTTAATTGGTCCTGGTTGTCTATAAATCACAGATGTTTGGATCCTGACGTCCTCGACTTCCAACAGCACGGATATTGCTTCAATCCCCAGATCAAGGTGTCTCGAAGTCGTAGTGGAGAGCCATTTATCCGAGACATAGAGGGCCACACCACCACCGCGAGTGACTCTATCTGTTCGATGGATATGATAGCCCTTGACATTCAAGTAGGGATCAGGACAGTCATCTACTAACCAGGTTTCGGTGATAGCGATTACATCAGCTTTATTCAAATCGGCCAAAATCGTGATGTCATCCATCTTGGGAATTAAAGATCTGACATTTAAGTAAAGGACAGATACTAAAGTTTGTGGATTCACTCTACTGTTTGGAGATTTCGGTCATGTCACCTTATTAGTGTTAGGTGTCGTCGTGGCGGGGCTTGGGCTGTTTATAGGTTTTGTTATAGTTGTATTTGATAGCAATGGAACGGAATCACGTCCCGCTGCAGCCTCGTTGCAGTCAGGAAGCAGTTCAGGATTCCTCCCCCGAAAGGGTCGGACAGTTACATTATTTGGCCACATCCTTGGGGACATCAGATCATCAATATTATCTGAGACAATGCGCGCAAAGAAGTATGTAGAGGGCGTACCTTTCACTGTTAGCCAGCGGGAGCATTCCTTGATTTCCAATTTTAGGCCTTCGAGGTAGTCACGTAGCTGACTGCCCGTTGTCTCTGTATGCAGATTACCAATACAGAGTCTCTCGGTCGGCCTCCTGTCAATAGGTTTCATGGTTTTTAAGTTACTTTGTATAGATTCGCCGTAGGTAGTCCTTGGTTTTGGCGTAGTCTTTTTGGGTACTTTAATGCGAGTGACAATTTTTGGGTTCTCTCTCTTGGCGGGAATGTTATTTTTTATACTGTCATCTTGCTGAGTGTTGTTGGGTTGTTCAGTAGTTTCGAGGCTGGATTGACACATTAAGGTGTCTGAGTATAGTTTCCTAGTGTAGATATCGTCGATCTTATGATGTATAGATTTTAATGACTGCGTTAGTTCACTAGTGGTTGCTACTAAATGTTGTGAGGTATGACCTTCGCATACCATACGCATAACCGATTGAAAACCCCAGGATCGCACATAGTCGATCCATTTAATACAATCGTTAATCACCTGGAATCCGGCATTCATATCATTCCTTTGTTATATAGTTGAGGATTTGTTTGTCGTTATCAATTTGAACAATGTCTGCATAAAGTCAGCATTCTGTAGGAGGTCAATGGTGTTTGGTAACGCAGGCAGTTCAGATAATTCAAGATCGTTATCTGCCTCCATGGTGTATCCGATTACAGGCAGGAGTCGGGAGCTCGCGAAAATGCGACCGTATGCAACGAAAATGATGAAAATGATTGTACAGCTATTAAAGACATTTAATAGGCGAGTTGAGACCCGGCTTTACATGCTTGTCTCTCGAGCCGAAGGTGCGAGGGTTCGCTCTCGGTCGAGGTCGGTGGGAATTTTTAAGTCCCCCTTGTAGGCAAAATTTCTAGGTAGGTAAAGGTCCTTTACCTGGCAGTAGTTAGTAGGTAAAGGTCTTTTACCTGGCAGTAGTTAGTATCAGGCACCCACTTGGCGCATCATAAAAGTGCCTATTATGCACCGGAAGGTGCTCCTTATAGTCAATTATAAGCATACAAAATTGTATGAAAAAATATTAAATAGCCGAACTTTCGCATCAAAAAATGTAATGTGCATAAGGTGATAATTTTTGAAATTTTACAATTCACGGTGTTATGTATTTTGGCTCTAACAGCCAACGTTTTTAACCAATTTTAGCATATTATAGCTTAAAATTTGCCCTCTCATGACCTTTATTTATATCGTATAAAAATTTGAGTTAGGCCCCAAAACAAAATACATTTATCTATGCCAAAATTCAGCTATTCAATATTTTTTTCACAAAGCTTGGTAGGCTTATAAAGGGAAACAAGATGAACATTACAGTACATAATTAGTGTTCAAGGCCATTTACAGGGCATTATAATTGACATGCCTTTTGTCGGTGTTGTTACAGCTATGTCTCATACCGATTTATCCTCACAGCATAGAAGTCTCTGGCAAAGCAGTCGGAACGATGCCATTATTGACAGTGTGAGGGCGCATGGATCTATGATTCTATGGATAGT
Organism: Julus scandinavius; assembly: GCA_034696685.1. Classification (NCBI taxonomy): domain Eukaryota; kingdom Metazoa; phylum Arthropoda; class Diplopoda; order Julida; family Julidae; genus Julus; species Julus scandinavius. The sequence goes on along the minus strand of JAQGAE010002271.1, from coordinate 15,431 downwards.
GTAATAGCAGTGCTGGAGCAGCCTGAACCTTAACAGGATAGCTGTACAGACGATGGCATAGTCAGCAACGTATTCTAGACTCATCTTAATTTGAACAGGGACGACACAGGTGTCCCAAGGGTGGCCAGTTAGTGAATGAACCATCAGGCCAAAGAGATCATGACGTCGTCATCAATGGGGATTCTACACCGGCTGCCCTATGGTCTCCCAGCCCAGGGCCTGTTAACCCTACGGATAAGATCGGCGATGAACGGCCATGCGGCTCTGTGTTAGACGTATTCTACAAATCGGTGGACAGCTGTCGGATGGTCCTTGGCCTAAAAACATGGAACGTCAAGACATCAAGACGGCTCAACTCCTGAAGTCCAGGGGTCTCCAGGGTCAGAACCAGCTAACCAACAAAAGTTTGAGGATGTATTACTGCCTGATGAACCTTGGTCTCCACAATTAAGACCATCTAATAAGCCTGATTTCAAGGATGCAAATGGCCGGAAGCCTCATGGTATCCAAAACAAGGGCCATCTAATCAACCTGATGTTAAAGAGAACGTCCCACAATGAGATAGCTTTATTGCTAGTGATCATCTTGAGTTGAAACAGGGCTGCTTTGTGTTGTAAAAAGTTTCAAACGGAGGCCTGAAGTTACGTTTCTTTTAAAGACTTGAATCAGCTAAAAGTTGCCAACTATTACGACAACATAGCCAATATCTTTGATGCCGCTGTAGCATAAGCAACACCCGCGGTGAAGCCTCACGATATGTTATGGTTCCACATGGGAAGTGCTGCATGGAAGTGGGATATAAACTTTCCTTTCATGCAGTTAAATGAAATCACTGGAAAGAGGATTCAAAGTGAATTTATGAAGGTAGACCAGAGCAATGGGGCCACAGGACTTGATGCAGATGGTGTGATTCTGAACATCATCCACATGGTTATGCCCGAACCAGGTTCAGGGTGGAGTTACCTCGGAAGTTATCAGAAGCAAATCCTTATTGAACTGGGACACTGGCTTGTAAAGAAGAAGTGTGCTATCACAACCATTCAAAACACAGACCATCTGTGTTTGGCTAGAATGTTGGTTGTGGCTATTGCACATTACAAGAGCAATGAGGATAATGCCCCTATCGAGGACAAAAGGCACTATAAGCATGTCAGTCAGGCATTTTGTCAACATCAACAAGTACATGCCTAAAAACTGTACTGATGCAGGTGTTGATCCACGAAGTCCGTGTGGTCTTCCTGAAGTACAGCGGTTTCAGGAATTTTTAAGACCACTCAGATACAGAATCTACAATGTTAGTGCAGAAACCAACTTTTCTGCCATTTTTGTGGGACCTGCAACTTGCACAAAGCGGATCTCACTACTTCTCTTTAATAAACACTACGTAGTGCTTACAAGTACGGCAGCTATGTACAATGCACAAGATTTTTGCTGGACATGTCTAAAAGGTAATATATATATTTTACAAAATATATATATATATACTGGTTTGCAAAATGCTGTTCTAAGTATGCCATTATCTGCTTGCAGGCATTAATCATATGGATTGACATAAATGTACAAAAAGTGTGATGCCTGCAGTGATGAACAGTGCCATGCACCAAATGAAGGTGTAAAAGTAAAATGTGAAATATGCAATCGCTTTTTTAAAGGACCGGAGTGCTTAAAGTCTCATGACTTTAACGATGCAATGTATGTTCCTTATTAAAATATTCGGGTGTTGTACATGAATGTGGAAAACGGCAGTGTACTGTCTGTAAAAAATGGTGGGCATTAGCCATTTGTGTCATATGCAAAAACCACAAACTGTTAATGGATGTATCAATAACAGCATATGTAAAGAAAAACAGCCTGCCAAGCAACAAAAGACAAATCCAAAACCAAAGCCCCTCATCGGCTATTTTAATACTGAGGCTATGCAGGAGACTGGTGTACATAAAGTATATCTTGTGGTTGTACATCATGAGAATGGTCTACCTGAACATCAGCACCTATTTAAAAGCAATGCCACATCCAACGCTAGAGATAAATTTTGTGATTAGGTTTTTAAAAAAAATTTGCAAACAAGCCAATGATGAACAATGGATTATTTTCATCGCACACTACTTGAAGGGCTATGATGGCTATTTCATTCTGGAGTACTTATACAAAAAGAATATGTACAACACCCAAGTTTTTTTACAGGAAGTAAGCTGATGACTTTGTCGTTAGACTTGCATAACATCAAATATGTGTTTATTCTTTTAACTTTTTGGCCATGCCTCTTTCGAAATTTCCCCAGACCTTTGAACTGCATGAAATGCGTAAAGGATTTTTTCCGCACCTTTTAAACACGGAGGCCAATCCGAATTATCAGGGACCTATGCCGGCTATTGAGTTTTATAATCCCGATTCCTTTTCTCTCGAAAACTAAAGCATTTTTAAAGTGGCATTCTGAGCAGGCTGAAGAGGGCTATGTGTTTGGCTTGCAAACCGAGTTTGTGGACTATTGCATGTCAGATGTTAAAATTTTGCGAGAAGGATGCCAGAACTTTTGTGAGATGTGCTGGGAGATGTTTGAGCTAGACCCTTTCATCGAGTGCATCACTAGCATCCTACTGTCAACTGGTTTACTGCTGTCACTTAATGCCGGAAGATAGCATAGCTGTAATTCCAGCTGGCAGTTATGGTGGCCAGGCCATACAGAGCACCAAGGCCATCCGCTCATTGAGCTGGACATCAAGCAAGTTACCTGATGGGGCGGAGATATGGCATGCTCGAAATGGGAGTGATGTTTAAGTAGGCTTTATTTGTCAAGTTTGCGAGACATGCTTGAACTCTACTAAGTAATGTTATAATTTACAGCTTTTTGGTAAATTCTATGCAGACGGATTTTGCCAAGAAACTAACACGGTTTATGAGTTCCACGGCTGCTATTATCATGGATGCCCCAAGTGCTTTACAGTTAAGACAATAAATGCTACACGTCGATGTTCCATGGGGAAGCGTATGCCCAGATGCTCGACAGGACCATAGAACTGAATAGACAATTCACAGTCATCAAAACATTGGAATGCGAATATGAGCATCTCCTAAAGGCCAACGATGACATGCGAGCCTTTATGGTCAAGAACCCCGTCATGGAAAAGCTTAATCCTCGTGATGCGTTTTTCGGGGCCCGGACCAATGCAGCAAAACTATATTATCATGTAAAAGAAGGGGAAGAAATAGCCTACTATGATTATGTCAGCCTGTATCCAACCATCAACAAGTATGGTAAGCTGCCTGTAGGACACCTCAAAATTATTGCCCCCATTGTCTTTCATAAGCCAGGGCAATATTACGGGTTTTTGAAATGTAAAGTCTTGCCCCCACGACAACTCTTTCACCCTGCCTTGCCGTATCGAAGCCGTGATAGGCTTCTGTTCCCTCTCTGCTGTACATATGCCGATCAATGCCATGCTGAACCATGTCCCCATTGTATCGAGGATCAGGTTATTTCTGGGACTTGGATAACACCTGAAATCGACCGTGCCATCAGCCAAGGCTACAAAGTGCTTAAAAGCTACGAAACCTAGCACTTTGAGAACACAGCCGAGTATGGTGTGGCTGAATCCCACCGCTACCCCAATAGCCTTTTTGGAGGGTATGTCAACACCTTTCTAAAAATAAAACAAGAGGCGAGCGGATGGCAATTTAATGTGAAAACAGCCGAAGATAAGGCTGAGTTTATTGCTGAATACCACAAAAAAGAAGGTAATGCATCTTTTATCTATATGCTGTTCACTTTTAAAACAAATTTCTTAATAATTGTGCTTCTATAGGTATTCTGCTGGATGCCAATAAAGTTAAAGTAAATCCAGGACTACGTACCATTGCCAAGTTGATGCTAAACAGGTGAGGCTGTGCGAATTAGTAATGCACCATGTTGTATGAACATCGTATTCACACGCAGAAATTTTTGCATTCTTACAGCTTGTGGGTCAAGTTTGGCCAGCGGAAAATTTTTTCTGCAACCGAATATGTCAACACTCTGGAAAAGTATATGGAACTTCTTGTTTCAAATAAATTAGATGTTACCGATGTACACATGGTGAATGATGAGATGATGATGATGGTGAATCCCAAGCCCCGCGAGGCCTTCATACACCTTACAGGATGCACCAATCTCATCATTGAGGCGTTCACCACCGGACTGGCATGCCTCAAGCTGTATGACTTGCTGTAAAAACTTAGTGATGATGTGATGTACATGAATACAGACATTGTGATCTTCAAGCATTGCAGAGGTTGTTACCCTCCCCAAGAGCTTCTATGCGATAGCTTAGGCAATGTGACCAACAAAATTAAGCCGGGGTAGCATATCATTAAATTTGTTTCTGAGGGCCCTAAGAACTATGGTTACAGGGTATCGGACAACACCCAAGTCTGGAAGGTGTGTAGTCTGTCAAAATTTTAAAATTCAGCAGTCAATGGGTTTTGATGTTATCAAGTCCATGGTTACGGCTGCTGAAGATGCTCCCGAGATGCTTACTTTCTATGACAACGAGATTGTACGTGACAAAAACAATGCCACTTTCAAAAACAACCAGTGCCACAAGACCTATAAATTTAATTTTTAGAAGGGTATTGTAGGAAATGACATAACGGTATATCCCTATGGGTATTTTACCAAGCCAACATGAAATTGTAGTGTTTTAAATAAAGGTCTTTATTTAATGTAATATGTGGTTTACTCCCTTATTTAAGGTTACTTTTTGCACTTAGTATCATTCACCATAGAGACCTCACGGAATAAGGATCATTTTAAGGAGCTCTACTATACGCCTTCACATCTGGCAGGTTTTGGTGGCATCCAACGCTTGGTAAGGCACAGCTCGGGCAATGCTTGACTTTGGGTGCAGTATCAGGATGACTACACTGCACAAACCCGCTTTTCGAAATTATGCAAGGAATCGTACCTTAGTGGCCGAGATTGATGATCAGTGGCAGGCCGATCTTGTTAACATGACCTCATATGCTAAATATAATAAGGGCATTAAATATATTTTAACCGTCATCGACATATTTTCAAAATTTGCATGGGAAATACCTTTAAAGAATAAAAAAAGGCTTGGAAATTGTAAGCGCTTTACATGGCATATTTAAGATGGGTTGGCAACCTATCATATTCAATACCGGTCAAGGTAAAGAATTTGAAAATAAATGGGTGCAGCAGTTTCTGAAAAAGCATAACGCCCATTTCTTCTCCACTTGCAGCGATAAAAAAGCGGCGGTTGTTGAATGTTTTAACCGTACCTTGAAGACTAAAATCTGGCACTATTTCACTTTTAAAAACACCTACAAATACATTGACGTGTTGGCGGATTTTTTAGCTGGATACAACAAGAGCAAACATCGTAGTATTGGTATGGCTCCAATATCAGTTAATTATACAAATGAAGCTCAAGTCTATATCACGCTATATGGTCAGCATACAAATCCTGAAGATGTTAAATTTAAATTTAATGTTGGTGATACCATCAGGATTAGCAAGGACAAACACGTTTTTGAGAAGGGCTATCTACTCAATTGGACCGAAGAGCTTTTCACCATTGTGGCCCAAGTCCCTCGCACGCCGCTGGTATATCGTATTAATGATTATCAAGAAGCTAGCATTGAAGGAACGTTTTATGAAGCTGAACTTCAAAAAGTGCCCAAGCTAGATCATGGCACTACCTATGTGGTGGAAAAAGTTTTAAAATGCCAAAAGCATAGCAGCAAGCCCTATCTATTTGTTAAATGTAGGGGGTATCCGGTGAGTATGACTAGCTGGATATTGGCTACAGATGTCATACAGCTTTGATACGTGGGCATGGCAACATCGTTAAAAATGAGGTATAACGTCACTTTACCCCCTAATGTCTGCATGACCATGTTTAAAAATACGCCATCGGACTATACAACCATGCTAGCTCAGCATCTACAGCTCGAAGGTCAGTGGCTGTTGGGTCTTACCGAAGTACACATACCGTGCACATGGCATAACATCACCCGCAACAACAGTATATTTACAATCGGTTCATGGTCAGATGGGGGTAAGACAAATGGAGCCAATACGCAAGCCTATTGTCGTATTCTAGAACGATTTTATGCTACACCGGATGACATTGTTGCAGCTATAAATCTGGCCATTTTTTGTAATACTAAAAAGCGTCTTATAACTTTTTAAAATGATCGTGACACTCAACGATTTGTAGTCAAATTAGCCGCTCAACGTGTTGTAGTCAAGTTAGCCGCTCAACACCAGTCATTTCACTTTAGTAACGAGAGTAAATTAGCCGAGACATTGAGCTTTAAACAAAATGATTTTATATTTGCTAATTCTGATAATCCCAACAATCTTAAAGCAACGATTGTAGCGACATATCCACCCGATATGACAAGGGGCGTGAATAACGTGTGTATCTACATGGATATCATTAAACATCAGTATGTAGGTGATTAAATGGCTCCTTTATTAAGTTTTGTGCCCGTGGATCGCCTCAGAGAAAAGAACGTATACCACATTTACCAAAAATCGCCGTACTTACAGTCACCCGTCAATGCATCGACACCATCGAACTTCATCTCTGCACCGATTTTGGAGAACCTCTAGTATTTGAGAGCGGGAAAGTGTGGGTCAAGCTTCATTTCAAACGTGTCAGTGCATGAGAACACATGGCTTCTGCTAACGACTACACCAGCTATTACCTCAATCAAGCCGGCTATGGCAGTGTTCCTGTATTCCAAGGCACCAGATTTCAACAAGGCTATGGACTTGGAAAGTTTTTTGTGAGCCTTTTCCGATTCGCTGTGCCTATACTTAAACGTGGCGCTAAGGCTGCTGGGCATGCCCTTATAAGAACAGGATTGGATGTTTCCAACGACGCACTAACTGGTGCCAATATAAAAGACTGCTAAACAACAATTTCGTCAGACAGGCTATCATCTCGCCCGAGAGCAGTCGATCATCTCAAAGCTCAAATCGGATCTGGTCCCTCATTTTTAGAGGTAGACGACTGCCTTTATTGCCCGTTCTTATTCCGGCAAAGAAACCGAAAAGATCGTCACCAAAAAAAGAACAAGAAGAAGACTGCCAAACGAAAGCAAATCAAAGACATTTTTGGCTAACCATGTCTCTCATACATGTCAATTCGATGGATTGTGCTGCAACACAACTGGATTTAATTGATGTCCCTTCAACGATGGCCCAGACCGAACAAGGCATGTGGATGACACATAAACCCGTTACCAATGTCGCAGATAGTTGTGCCATCGAATTTCGTATTCAAGGCAATGCCCATCACTATTTGGATTTAGCTAATACCATGCTCTACGTTAAAGTAAAAGTCACCAAAGCGGATGGATCCACTCTTTTTGATGTCGATCGCGTGACACCCATCAACCTATGGATGCATTCCATGTTTTCCCAAATCGATGCCTACCTCAACGAGAAGATGATTACCACGGCCTCAAACACATACCCGTACCGATCCTATATGGAATCCATCTTCAACTACAGCAAATAAGCACTGGAAACCAAACTCACATCGGAATGCTTCTACAAGGACACGGCCAGCCAGATGGACAATGCGGATCTCGATGCAGCTGCAAAAACAGCTAAAAGCCAAGGTCTTTTGCAACGTTTTACCATGACTAAAAACTCAAAGTCGGTGGAAATGATTGGTGGGCTACATCTGGATATTATGCATATGGACCGCTATCTGCTCAACAATGTCACATTGAGACTCAAACTTACTCGTGCCAAACCCGAGTTTGTGCTGATGTTCGGCAAAGCAAATACTGATTACAAAGTGGTGTTACAAGACATTTCCCTGGATGTGAGACGTGTCAAAATTTCCCCTGCAGTCATCAACGCCCATGCCGCCGTTTTATTGAGACAAGTCACCGCCAAATATCCGCTACGTCGTACCGAGGTGCTTTCCTTCTCTGTGGTGCAAGGACAGCTGAATACCCGTCAAGATAACCTGTTTCTCGGCCAACTACCCCAAGAACTCATTATCGGCATTGTCGATTCTTAAGCATATAACGGGGTCTACGACAAAAACCCATTCAGCTTTTATCATTATGATGTCAACTATATCAACGTATTCATCGATGGCCAGCAGCTGCCTTTTGAAGCCTTAACACCCGATTTTGGAGCTTGACATTACATTTGCTGCTTCAATACCATGCACACATGCTTTGACCGGAGAATCCATGCCAACAAAGGGATAAACATTCAACATGACGAATACGCCCAAGGCTAAACACTATTGGCATTCAACTTTACACCCTACTTGGCATGTGGCAAAGTGTACGAACCTGTCAAGAACGGAAACCTGCGTTTGAAAATCAAGTTTGCTAACCCTCTACCGCATACAGTCATCGTTGTCCTTCTCGCCGAATTCCAAAACCTGTTGCAAATAGACATGACCCGCAGTGTACTGTTTGACTTTGGCAAGTGAACATGGACGGCCTCCAACTTACCAAAATCATGAGAGGCAATACAAGCACGGCATACGCTTTATGGTTGTATTCTCAGCGGACTACATTTTAGATGTGGTACCTACTTATCCGTTGGCCATCATCATCAACACCGAGAAACACAACCATCCTGGTAAACACTGGGTTGACATCTACATGACGTCAAATGGACTTTGCAAGTTTTTCGATTCGTATGGTCATTCATCGCACTACTATTATCAAGTCTGGATGAATTGGATCAAGTACTACAGTCATTCATGGACTTACAATCGTCGTGTTGTTCAGCCCACCTACACGGCTACATGCGGTCTACACTGCTTGTTCTTTCTGTATCATCGTTGCCACAGTATGGATTTCAAGACCATTCAACGACTGTATTCAAGAAGCAAGCCACTGAACGACCAGATTATCGAAGAAGACTTGGAATCGCACAGTTTAGAAGGTATCGTCATTGATGATAACAAATTTATTGTAAATCAAATATGCAATGCTGTTGCCTCTAGTATTATATAAAATGAATTGGCATACACTTGTAAAAGCTTATACACTGTGTTTAATAAAAAACAGAACAAAAACGATACAATAGTTTTAGAGTACATTTCATTTCATTTTTATAAGGTGTCCATGCAAGAGAACGTGGATACATTTTAAAGGTAGGTACAATTTTTATTTTTGACCGGGGAGTTGTTGGCGGCTGCATTGTTGTTGATGATGATGTCGGTAGTTTTGAAAATTGTATTGGTGTTGAACTTTTAACGTTGTCTTGAATCTGTCGACATCGTAGCTCGTTGCCGATATACGATGATGGAAAGTTTATTTACTTTATGCCTTGCATAAAGTATGCCTTACGTTTCAGTCGTAATTTTTTTCCCTTGATGGCATCGTTGATAATATCCACGATATTAGTTCCAGGGACAGCGTTTCCATCATAGACGAGCTGCATGTCTTTATTCCATGTAACAATGCCAGTGTGCGTGGTTAGGGCCTCAATGATTCTTCGGGCTTTGGCTTGTTGAGACACAGGTAAGCCTAGGATGATGCTTTGACCCATCTTGGCCAGCTGTCCGTTAGTCAGGGGTCCTCCGTTGTCTTCAGACGGTTCGGTGATTTCAACCTTGACAGGAACAGGATTGGCCAGTTGATTTTATAAATGTCATCCGTTGTTGCAGCACTTGCGAGCATAACTCTAATTTTTCATTTTCGGTGAGTGTCGTTTTCCAGTAATTATAGCATATCATCATTGAGGCCTTTGATGGAACAGCATGTCAAGCCTATTTCCGTATTCTCCACGGCATTATGCGCTGTCATCGGTGTAGTTGTCATACTGCTGCTGGTGCATCATTGTCTAGTAACCGAGGTCACAATGCTCGATATGATAAGTACAAGGACAGATAATAGGGGTCCCAGGAAGCTGCCATTCTGCAATATCATTTGCTGTTTTGTTTTCTTCCCCGGCTTCTTATTGGCCATTTTGTGTAGTTTTTTAAAATGGTTCAGCTTTTTAATCTTCATGGACGTTGTAGGCACATTGCCTTTCAATAGATTGTAGCAGCATTCCGAGAGTCCGTTGACAACAGTATCACCAGTACCTTTTAAAAGCTGTTTCTCCCGTGCTGCTGTTTTGCAACGGCTCAACTTTTTCAGCAATGGAACGCTGTTTATCAAGTGCAGAGAGTACATGATGTTCTTGCTGGACGACAATCGCCGTTCTGATCATGGTGTCGAGGCGTCGGCTCGTTTTATTGGTTACTAAAGCCGTAATGCTATCCTCGTTCGCATTCCGCATAAAGATAACAAAGACCACATCGATGCTGACAATTAGTAACACATACCGTCTCATCGTGCTAGGTTTGGTCAATTCCTGCTCAAGCATGTTTAGGGGCGTAGACATGGCTCTTTTTTTGTGGTAACACGCCTGTTCGCAGTCGAAGCGCTTCTGGCGTTTTCTGTTTCATGTCCACCTTTAAATAGCTGTGGGCTTTCTTTGTTGCATCCTGGTAGGCATCCCTTAGGCATTTGGGATTTTCGGGATACAATTGCCGGCCCAAAGTTTTTATCTGTGAAGGATCTCGCGGATTTTTGAAAATGAGCATGTAATGGGCATTTAAACTTATCGTACGGCTTTCTCGGCCATTTGGAAAAATATTTTGTAAAATGTACATGGTACTCAAGTTACGATGCTGAGACCCTTTGGTAAATTAATTTGTAATACGTTTATCATCACCCGCTCCTAGACGTTGAGTCGTCAATAATTAACAAATTATGAATATTCGGGTGGAAATTTTTATACATGTCTTCGTTTAAACCCTGAATAAATTCGATTTTCGGTTTTTTAGATTGAGCCATTTCAGTATAAGCCGGTTGGATTGCGCCGTAACACCAAATAATTCTCATGGGTGCAGGAAACATGGTCTGCTGATTTTTTCCAGAACTTTTTGTACAACGTCCGTTTTACCACTCTGGGTTGCTCCACATACCATAGCCGTGAAAGGATGCTGTAAGCAGGCATCAAAATCAAACTCCATGTCAGCAGCGATGTGTACTCTACTCTTGTAAGTGCGTCAATGATTATTGTCACCCTGAAAGAATGTTTAAATACAGTAACGAAACAGGTTTCAAGGTACCAGCATTTTTTATTATATGCTACATGGCAGTTTCAATTTCAAATCAGAAAAACCCTTTCCAAGTTCCCTCGCACATAACATAATAGAGGGGCGCGCAGTGACACACGATATTCCAGATATTCTATTTCGAGAGGATTAGGTGGAGGATCCATTTCCACAGTGGCCCAGCCTATCATCCGTCGCAGCCCCAGTTCAGGTTTTAGCATGCCGAACGCATGATGCAGCACCATATCAGAAGCTTCATCACTGTACCAGATATTGCACACAGCATGATCACGACTGTTCTCTTCATTATTTTCAATGCCACCATTACAGCCATAGCAAATGTCTTTCATTGCAGCGGTTCTTGTTTCTAACAGCATATCGAGTATGGCGAGGTTGTATATCTTATTATGCTGGGAGCGTCTGAGTACCGATGAATCCAGGCTTTGCCATTCCGCTTCTTTCTTTTTCGCGTCGGCGACACTTTCACGTACAGCCGTGTTGTCCATTTTTTCGTACAGTGTCGAGTGAAAGCCTTTTATAAACGCGTAAACAATATCCCTCAGTGCATCAGGTAGGTTAGGGAAAATGCAGTGTTCTGTTACACGGTTCTCCATATATTCCATATCAAGAGGGTTGGGTGGTGGATATATGGCCATAGATGCCCAGCCTTTCAAGCACCATAACATGGCTGCTGCGGTAATCTTTGGGAAGGCATAATCAATAGTACATGTCCGTGAGAATGCATCCCCTTCTTCAAAACATGTATGCATATAGCGGAACTTTTTGTTTCTTCGACTTCCCGTACACTGCTCTTTTATCGTGATGGTGGTCAAGTCTTCTAGCATACTTATTATAATGAGGTTGAATATCCATTCAATCGTGTTGCGTCTAAGTACCGTTGAATCTATTGTACTCCAGTCCTTTGTCCTATTGTTCACTTGTACGGCAGTCTATTGAAATAAACATTTAAATTAGTGTTGGTCAGCCATCACTGTGTTTAAGGCCGAATCGATATAGGGTACAAGTTCTTTTAGGAGTAACCATTGCACGATTGTCAAGTTGATGCCATGCCGGGTATACTGCATCTGCTGGGTTTGCGGATTTATCACAACGTACCATATTTTTACTTAGGTCTGGCCTCTAAAGTTATCAAGAGTCACATAGCGCTCACCCTGAATTTCAAAGGTGACTAACTTTGCCGTAGGCTTCTCGGGATGTTCGGTCTTCTGATATTTTTGGGGTGGTAATTTACATTGTCTTCAAAACTGCGTTTATTCTGTCCCTTTGATGTGGCATTAACGGCGGGCGGTGGGGGGTGGTGGTGCTGAATCAATAGCGTTGAGTCACATTGTAAGTTGCAGACTGGATAACGGGTGGCTACTGAGTTGGAGTGTGTGCTGCTGTCTGTTAAATCATCCTTTTTATCTCTATATACAGATGCTTGCGCCCTCTATCCTACTTCTCAATGGTCATCTACGTTGAGCCCGCCTCTTAACCATTTCCTTAGTAGCTCGATTCATTTTCCTGACGTCACGCCTCTTTCTCATTGGTCCGTTGTATCGTACATGCCTCCACCATTTGTGATATAGTTCATTGTCATGATGCATTATTCTGTCCTAACATGTACAGTTGTCTGGTGCCTTGGGCGGGCATAGACTTGTGAAGACAAGACTTTATTTCCTTACTGACGTCATATGGTCTCGTTCAGGCCTGCTATAGGGCAAGCCACCTCCCACAAGGATTTTGAACTTTCCTCTCCACTGCTTTAGTTGCATTGCTGTAGAGTTGCCAAGGAGACCAGACCGCCCTGGGAAAATGCTGTCGTTTCTTGATCATCTGTTCCTGCCGTTTGCTGCTTGGTTCGAACTTAAGCCTTATGTTCATTGTGCCGTTAATGAATCTCTAGGACCCCGACGATATACATTTTTCTGGTGTTGGTAAATCTGATGATAACCACGACGATTGGGGAAATGTCAGGCCTGCTTTGAATATGGACAATTATACCGGAAAGCAAGAATTTTCAACCCCTGATCTTTTTAAACTTACTCTGAAGATCGCGATACTTATGTGCCCACAACCTACCGATCTGCAGAATTTGTGGCAGGGTATTAACTTCTTATGGGTTCTCATGGAATGTACATGCATTGCTACAAACTTGCACTGGTGCATACAAGCTGTATGTTTCACATGGAAATGTCCAATCTGGATTCATCATATCCACAAACTTCATTCTAAGCTATGTCTTCAAACCAAATACAACATTACTAACTGCACTGTACCTGACGAGATTATGTCCTGCGAGCTGGGACCCTATGACTGCGCCTATAGCGTAGCATTGCCAAAACGATGAATTTATTTATTTTGATTGTGTCGTGATATGGCAATGTACAAAATTGCTGCAAATGAAAGTTTTTGTCGTGAATGTATAACCATGAAACATTTAAACCTGTTTTCTGCACGAGCCATGGTAATGCACATGTGCTCTGTACGACAGCAGTGAGAATTGGATTTCCAGAACCCTATAGATGTGCTGGTTGTCTGTATTTCACTGGGTGGTGACCTACAACTCAGTATCGAATTTATGTTCAGTTACTGGCATGCGCACTGTGGTTTTACAAGACGGACTTTTATGGCTGCTATGCATAACCTATGTATTAACAAGAACGACATCCTGAAATGTAAAGGAAATATATAAATTATGTTCAATTGTGCTTTCTTTCCTCACTTTTAAATTTACAGCACGATATATTGTTTTGGACCTTTTCGGCGGCCGCCATCTTGTAATGACGTCACTTCAGGTTTGATTTTTGGTACTTCCGACCAATGATGCAGCAATTTCAAATTTAATTTTCAGCCTTTTTTTACATTTATCCACCATTTTCTGCCTTTTTTAATTTTTCCGCCCTTTTTTACATTTACCTACCATTTTCCACATTTTTTAATTTTTTCACCTAAATTTCGTTACTTTCGGTCCCTTTTGAAATTTCCCACCCGTTTTTAAATTTACCCGCCCTTTTTGCCTAATTTTCGTCACTTCCGGTGGGTGGGGGCGGGGCCGAAACACCCCACCCACATGTGCCTAGTGGGTGCCTCAAACTACTCCTGGCGTTGGTGTTTAGCACTCGTGTTGCTGAAATAGGCCAATGTTAAAATCAACAAACAATATATAATGTGGGTATGAATTTGAAGAAACTGAAATATATCCTTTTTTTATAAAGAAAGGAGAATACCATTAGTTTGAAATTTCGTTTAAATAATATTTATTTACACTCAGAGAGTACATAGTTTGGACAAAGGGTCCTCATTCGACATTTAACAATCATTTGGCAACAGTTATATAAAATTTGTTAGCAACTGTAAATCTGTTTAATTTTAAGGAAGTAATAACTACTGTTCAGAAATATTGCTATATACTTGTGGACTCAAGTCAGTCTCTACATTGTATCTAATATATATTTTTTTTAAATTAATCTTCTAATGTTTACATGTGTATCTACATGCATTTGAGGAACATTCATATGTTTGTCTTCTTAGAGTTAAGGGTAGGTTATTTCACACGGGGTAGGTGCGGTAAGGAAAGCTTCTGTCAAGGAAATTAGTGGTTATCTTATGATTGTTTAGTGTGTAACATGTTGTGGTTCTGCCGTCAGTTCCGACCTTCATATGTTTGGTGACCCAATGGAAAGGGTGTTTAGAGTTCCTAAGTGCATCTCCCAAGACGGTCAGGTCAGTTATTATAAGTATTTTATCAAACAAGGGAAGACCCTTACTCTTACAGTAATCAGTTATGGATGTATTCCTTGCTAGTCGAAAAGCCGACCTTATAGTTCTATTATATGCGAAGCACACCGGTAAGATTCTATTTTTTGTCGTTGTACTCCAGAATATGCTGCCATAAGACAACATGGGAATTAGTTTAGTTTTTATTACAATGCTGATTCCTTCTGGATTGAGTATACGCCTTAGTCGTTTCAATAAATATGTCAATTGGTTGATTTAACTAACTAGTTTACTTATGTGTTGTGTAAAACTAAACTGTGTATCTAATTCTATTCTCGACACGTTTATGGAATTAATTTGTATGTTTTTTCGGTAAATTATAATAGACAAGGTCAGCAAGTTCTTAGCGCCACCTAGTGAGGAGTTAATAAAACAAGCTTTGGTGACACTATGAGCAGCAGACGGTTTTTTCGAGTTGATAATTATGGGGAGAGTGAACTGTGCAGTTCCATTGTGTACTAATTACAATGGAAATCAAAAACAACTGTCATACCACTCATTTCCTAAGCAACAACACTTAAGAAAGCAGTGGATTGCTAAAATTAAACGAGATTT
>JAQGAE010002270.1:0-18552 GCA_034696685.1 Julus scandinavius | reverse complement strand
AGTAACGCCCCCAGTCCAAAGATTGCAAGGTTGCAGAAATTAATGTTTTTGGGACAACTTATTTGTTATTTTTGAGCGCAAGGAACTACTAGTGTTGATCATCAAACGTTCCAATATCGCGTGGATCATGGTTTTTGGACCCTTTAGTCATCTGTTTCGCCGACGCCCACGGGATACTTTAATACCACCACAATGTAAGTTTTGAATAATATTGTTTTTCTAAGTTGCCCTGCTTCAAAAAGAAGATATAGGAGATATTTACTGTAGGCCTATATTGTTTTTAAAACTTGTGAATGTCATAATACATTTGAACTTTTGAATTTAGCGCCACTTTATTGTCGCTTGATAAAGCGCCGTAAAATATAATATGCAGTGGCTGCAGTCAATATGTTTTTTTCCAATTCGGTGGGATATTTTTTCTGTCAACCATGATTGAGTAGAATCTTTTAAATTTTTATGATACTGGGGTGAGTCGACCCTATTTACAATAAGGTATTTAAGTATATACATTTGCTATTATATAGTTTGTACTAGTGTATTGTGTATTGTCAGAACCATTCAGATTCAATTATTTATGCGACCCTATAATTCTTAGGTTTTAATATGGCAGCCCCCAGCAATTTAATCGTGCCAGTTGTTTTATGGGGTAAACAAGCTCCAACACATTGTATATCCAGCGTTTATTTGGCTCGCGAGCAACGAGTGTTAGCCACTGGTTGCAACGATGGACAGATTTGCATATGGGATATGGATGAAGCATTAAAGGTACGATTCTTCCAGCCTTCAACTCAATGCCATTTGATACTTGTCAGCTGACAATTTATATTGTTTTACAGATAACTCCCAGATGTCTACTTTTCGGTCATACAGCGCCAGTTACTTGTCTTGCCAGAGGTTCTGGTACTAATGACGGTTCCTATCTTGTCAGCTCTTCAGAAAATGGGTTGGAAAAAATTATCTACATTTTTTTTAAAGTGTTCATACAGTCTATACGTAACCATACTGACGAACTGAGCCACTTATGCTTTTGCTGATTCTTATCACGATCATAACAGAATCGCTGGTTTAAATATATATGATGGTGCACTCAGACTCTGATAACGCGAAGGAAACTCTCCATTGGGGTTGAGCCCTATATGCAATCAGAGCGAGCAAGGAGACTTATTCGAAATTGGAAATTGTTTGTTTGTTGATTTTTAACATTGGCCTATTTCTGCAAAACGAGGTCATAACATCAATACCAGGGTATGAGCCTTCATCCCCTACCTAGAAATTTTGCCTACGAAGGGGGGGACTTCCACCCCCTCTTGAGGTTTTTTTAACGGGCAACGACCTACACGGTATCTCGGTTTAAGCTCTCATCCGAAATTTAAGAAATTTCTCCTATCCGTAATATTTTCCACCAACCTTGACCGGGGGAGCGAGCCCTGCACCTTAGGATCGAGAGGCTTGCGCGCAACTCAACAGCTGGCATCAGCAAAAATGGAAATGATATTTCAATACCATACATTGCACAACAGAATGGTTAACTTTAATTTATGGGTAATCGTTTCAATTCGTTTGGAACATCAATGTATAAAAGAGTTCCGTGGTGTATTTATTTTGGAAGCCTTGCTCTAAATTGGGACTCACCGAGGCCAAGTTATTTATTTATATATTCATGCCCAACAGCAAAACCCTTGACAGACTTTCATGTTAATATGTGATCTCATTGTGGTTTTTAATTTTTTTTTAAATTTCAACAATAATTTAAAAACCACATTATATATTTTATTAACTTTAAAAAAATGTTGTACTATTTTATAGTGAAATGTGTGTCTGGGATATTAGCAATGGGCAGTGTATGGAAAACAGAAAACTTGGCTACATCCACACCAAAATACATGTAAGAATATCAAATCGCAGATTTTTGAAAACCTCACACTTAACAAATAATAACAATATTTTTTTTAAATTCTGTTTAAGTCATATGTATTTTCGGGCACATCGGAAGTGCGCCTTGTGTGCAATGGCTATTATTCTGAGATTCTCGTCATGGATGCGTTTAGCCTGAAGATTGAGTTTACTTTAACATCCCGTGTAAGCCCGGATTGGATTAATGCGATGCATATTCTACGACCACCAAAAACTCAAGGTATTAAGTCCTTATTGTCCTTTGGAATTCACCATTTATTATTTTTTCCTTGATATCCACTTAAAAATATATTTTTAAAAATGTTCTAGAGGATGTAGTTGTTGCCCTATCATGTTCTGGAACAATTAAAGTCTGGACCATTAATGCAACAGAGCTTAAGGTTAGCACATGTGATAATGATTAATTATTATTATCTATTTATTTTCAAAACTGTAATGGCCTGTATTCCTGTGCTTCAATTTATTTATGTAGGGCTCTCAAGTTGTATATGAACATGAATCCAAACCTATTAGATGCTTAGGTACATTAAGTTTAACTAGTTGTGTTTATAATCAACGCACTATGCTAGTGGTTTCCACAAAGTATTGGCAGGCAAGTAATCACTTAGTTTTCACGGAAACTTGTTGGGTTACGGTGCAATCCTTTAAAATATTGCGGTTGATATTTTGTTTAATAGATTTTTGATGCAGGAGACTTTAGTCTCTTATGCTCGATGGATAATCGAAGGGGGCAGCGATGGGCCGGAGGAGATTTCGTGGCTGCAGATAGGGTGCTGGTGTGGAGCGATCAAGGCAAAGGGTTTATGTACAAGCTTCCCACAAAGTAGGTTTTTTGTATTTAGTAAATTTTTAAATTGACGGTTTGGTGCAAATCTGATTATAATTGAGAATAGAATTTTATAATTTTGCATTTCAAATTGTGTTGCAATGCGAGAAACCAGAATGGAGAAGATATTGGTAGCATATTAGTCCCCTTATTATTCTTAAGTTTGAAACTGTTCAATGAATTAAAACCACTACTATTTCCTTGCACCATTGAATGGTTGTTTAGTATTCCCTCCTGGTGTTTTTACTTTTGAGTTATTGAATGATTTATGATAACCTTGCCATGGGTATGGGGCTGGTAGAGCTTGGTAGAACACTGAATTTCCAAAACCAGTTTTTCAACAAAAAATTTGCATGTTAGATACATGATGATATCTCTATTTGGCTTGATTGTTGTTGTGTTAAACTATGATATAGGAAATGGAATGATTTTAATTGTTTTTCACCCCTGTGTGTTTTATTTTACTGTTTTATAAATGATATGTGTACGAATAACAGAAGGCAAAAACATGGGCTAAATAATATATTAAGCAAGTTTAAAATTGATGTTGCGAGACACGTATTGATGCAGAAATTGAAATAGCATTTTAAATATGATAATATACAGTACGTACTGACATTTCCAGTTTCTTACTGGTGTTCGTGGGTTCTAACAATACTAACATGTTCTCTGCATTTTATTACTAAACAAATCCTGCATTAGTTTGTGTTATTAATTATGCAAAGGAAAGTATTGATTTAGTACTTAATTTGATTTTAAGATAATTGATGAGCCTTACTTGAGCTCGTTTCAAATTACTTCTATGTTAGTTATTCTGTTTTCTGTTTCGATAGCAAACTGAAAGGGAAAGCCATTAGGTCAGTACACTACTTGGTTATTGTTAATAAATGGATATCTTTCATTGTTTAATTCCCTATTTAGCTGTTTCTTCTCTTCTAAAGTACAATGTGTTCAGTGGTAGAAATGATGTCATTATCGAATTCCTTTGTGCTTGCGTATTTTAAAAAATACACCTCTTAATGATTTTGTAAATGCTTGCTTGCTAACTCACTCTACAGTTCCTGTTTTTCTTCATATCTGGTTTCATTTATATCAACAATTTCTAAGGGAATTGAGGGAAATATTTTGTTCATCATTTAATATAATTTAAGTTTGCAATTTTTGTAGGTGTTATTGAAAATTAATAATGATACTTTCTATAATTTTAATACATCTGATGAACCTATCCGCAATATTTTCCCATTTAATTTATTGTAAATGTAATTACAGTGTTCTTTCCAATTTAATTATTTTGTAAGTAATTGAAAGAATTTCGAATTGAGGGTTCTGACAAATTGAGAAAAACATTTTGCGTATACATATCTTGTCTGAATCATAGTTTAACCATTTGCAGATTTTGGTATTGTTGTTATGCAAACTACTGGTTTGGCATTCTAAAGTCAGGAAAACTATGTTTATTTTAAATTTAAAGTTTCTTAAATTAATGGCCATTGTTTTTCTTCACAGAATCATGGAAATATAGGCTTCCCATTTTTTGTAGGGATAAATATTCAGTAAATTAATAAAAGTACACTAAAATGATGATATTATGCTGCTAAACAAAGTTACAGTAAAAATCAGATGTATGTATTTTACAGACCAAACACAACACACTCATTTTAATTCATGCTCTTGAATTCTGAACTTCATAAATTTCACATGTTCGCATGGTGCTTTTCCATTATAAATGTTTAGTCTAAGCTCAGGCACACTTATTAGATACGTTTGTATCATAAAGACATTGCTAGGGAGTATCTGATATCTTACAACCAAATATCCTAAAATTCATATGACAATAATCAGCACATTTCAAAAATTATTAAAAACACTTCTTTTTTGTGTTTTATTTTAATTGTAATATGTGGAATTGAATTTCTTCATGTGTCTTCTGGCCTTCTCTTTCAACATGGTCAGTACCTTGTCTTCATCTTTACTTCCAATTTTTTTTCCTTCAAATTTTGCTCTATGAAGTATCAACATATTTGTATTTCATTTGTGCTTTTTCATAGCTTTTTTAAAACGCTTACATTAGTATTTGTAGATCCTTTGCATTCTTCTTTCTTTTGTCTTGTTTATTTGTGCTTGAATTGAGTTCTTTTCATTATGTTAATCATCTTATGAACTCGCCAATCGTTTTTCGTTATTTAAAAGTATCATTATATAATTTAATTATTAATAATTTAAGAACATAGAATTTTGTCATCATGATTCTTGTATTTCTAGTTGTATCGTGGAAAGTAAGGATTTCCATAGTAAGGCAGTGCCTTCCGATTTGCCATATTTATATTGCATTTTGTCTATTCCAAATGATCAGGTATTTTTGCCTTTTCAACATTTGTTGTGGATTTTATAGCGATGGAAATGATAGTTATGATTGTTTTTGTCTAGCTTCTTGCTTGCCCACCAGCAATGACATATTCTCTCAGTACCCGAGGACATTTTCAGAAATTATTGTTGCGGGGTGATTGTGAAGGGCGTGTTGCAATCTGGACTGTGCCAGAGGTTTCTGACAAGTATCTGTCTCAAATCCAACAAGAGACGTTTGACAAGCCCCCTGGTATTTAAAAACAAAGTACTTTGTAGTAACGATTTTATCAAAATTCCATTTTGTATACAATCATTTTTGATTGATACCATATTATTTAAGCAAACAATGATGCAGATACGTTTGCTACAATGCATGTGATTTTTCTAAAATGGTGGCATTCACATTTTTTAGAAACTACAGTTTTATTTCATTCCAGATGTTCCACCACAAACCATCCAAAGCCTGAATTTGGCATGGAAGGAGCTAAACCCATCACCACCAGGAATTTTAAATCAGTTGGTATGCCGCTCACATTCCTCGTTATAATTTTTCTCATTCATGTCAGCGAACCAAATGTATTAAATATGATTTGATGCAGTATAGTAAGTTAAATTGAATTGTTTTTTTAGGATACATCTGATGGATCTGGACCAAAATTAACTGCTAGTATTTACCTGCCTCTTCAGGGCACATTAGTGTGTGGTAGAGATGATGGCAGTATTATCATAGTCCCTGCTACGCAGACTGTCATGCTCCAATTGTTACATGGAAAACATCAGCAATTTGATGGTAGCACTTCAATTTGAAATGTTGAAATTTTTCGATCGAATTCGTGGATTTTAGCTTATATTTGAAGTTTGTATTTAGACTGGCCACCACATCAAGTTTTATCAGGACATAATGGCAGCGTTACTTGCCTTTTGTATCCCCATCATATCAACAGTCGATACGATCTTGCCCATTTGGTTTCTGGTGGAGTGGATTTTTCAGTGTGCTTGTGGGATATCTATACCGGCTCATTGTTGCACACTTTCTGTGTCCATGCTGGAGAAATTACGCAACTTTTGGTTCCTCCGAAAAAGTGTAGCGTAAGTTAAAAATTAATGCACATTTAATAAGCCTATTACCCTTTTGAAAAGCACCCTATGTGCTGTATTATCTGTAAAGTTCCCACTTTTGATTTTAGCAAAGAGTTCTGCAATGTATTTGCACTGTGGCAAGCGATCACTCCGTTGCTCTTCTTGCCTTGAAAGAACGGCGTTGCACAATGTTGGCCAGTCGGCATCTTTTCCCAGTTCAGGTTATCAAATGGCGCCCGCTAGGTGATTTTATGATTGTTGGCTGCACCGATGGCACCGTCTACGTATGGCAGTTGGAAACTGGTAAAATACGAGTAACCTTATATCTCGCAGTTACTTTTTTTCATTTGTACGGCAATGTAATCTCGTATCTGCGATAGGTCATTTGGACAGAGTAGTTCATGGCCTGGTGGCCGAAGAAGTATTGGGTGCTTGTGACGAAGATGTCGTCCAGGCAGGGGACACGATGGCCAATCCTGCCGTTCATTTTTTCCGAGGTTTGAGGCACCGAAATTTGGCTGCCATACGCCATGCTGCTCAGCGGGGCTTGCACCAAATTGCACAAACTCAGCATGCTGCTGTAGCTGATGGCAACGAAGCTGGAAAAAGCCATGCTAGTCCGTTAATGATTCAAGGCTTGAAGACAAATCCCAAAGATCATGATAGTCACGTACTCTACTTTGATATTGAAGCTTTAATAGGTAAAACTCGTGTAGTTCTAGGGTTGACACTAATCACTCTTGTTTAGTTAGGAAGTAAATATTCCTAAATGTTAGTATCAAATGAAGCATTTCCTCGATTTTTAACATATTTTTTCGTTGTATAGAACAAGTACAAAACTCGATAGCCGTCAAGTTAGTGGCAACTCTGGATTTAGTCCATCAATACTTTTATAGTTTGTTTTGCATGTCACTCCTATTACTAATGAAATGCTTTTTGTTCTTCCAGTTCAACTTTTAACCGAAGAATACTCAACCATGAGCCCAGCCACTCTCGAGGCTCAAGGACTAATTACTCAATCAGAATTCCAAAAAGTTATTAATAATGTGCAAGCAAGTTCTCCCGACACTCAAAGAAAGCTAGCGTGTTAGTTCTCAGTTCTCTCATACGTTTAAGCAAAAATCTCAACAATAACCATGTCTAACATAACCATTTGTCTCTGTTCTCCAGCAATAATCTCAAAAGTCAAGGACACTGCCGAAAATGTTGGGCATAAAATTCAAGCCAAAGCGGAGAGTGTAGGGTTTAAACCTATAACACCGGAGGCGGGGCAACAGAAAGGGGCAGCAATTGCAAAGAAAATGGATGCTGATGTAAAGCAGCGCCCACGCACTGTTAATATGGTCGAAACGAACTTGACGATGGAGATAGCTCAACTCTTGTTGTCCTGCATTCATGCATGGGGTGCTGACCCAGAGTTGGATAAGGTGTCCGAAAACAAGTTGGGGCTCTTGCGACCAATGTGCCCCATATCATTCGGGCTTTTGTCTCGTGGAGGTAAGTTTTTTTTGCATTTCTGGAGTTAGTTTTCTCACCTGGGGTGATTCTACACACAATGTACTGTATTTCGGGCAACCTCAATTTGATTTGGTCCATCTCTTAAAAATGTATAAACATTGGACCTTCGCTATAATGAGGGTTTGGTTCAGATATCCGAATCTGCGGAATAGCGAAGGTCTACTGCATTCATAAAGGCGACCCTGTGTTATAAGTTTGTTGGAAGGCAAAATCAGTCTTGATGAATAGATTTGAGAATCGTAGAGGAAAGAGTTCCATGGACAATTTCCAAAACAACTTGGCTACATACTAAAAAAAAAAGTTAAACTACTCGGTTTAAATCAATTAGTAATCCTTAATGGTCTTACTTGTTCATTGTATTATTTTATCCGGTTAGTTTTAGAATATATAAATGTAATGTATGTTCAGTTGATCTATATTTACGTAAACACCTGTTGATGCGTTTAATTGCAGGGTATATGTCTCTTTTACTACCATTTTGGCAAAAGAAAGATTCTCCTAATATGCAACTGATACGTGACCCTGTAACCACAGGGTATGTGGCATACAATTATTCTTAAAACAACTGGCAGGTTTTGGTTTATTTTTTGTTAAAGCTTTTTCCCATTCTTGCTCTCTCAGAGTTTCAGACAGGCAAGTGAGATTCAACCAAACAATACCTGGAGAGTTAATTGAGCTTCAAGAGCAAACCCTACTTTTTACTGCAGCTGGGCACTGGGAAATTTCCACTGCTTTAACAACTTACCATTTGCTAGCCATTATTTCGATTGCCAACACATTAATGTCAATGAATAGTGCCACATTCATCCCAGAACAAGAGAGGCGTCGTAAACTTATGAGGTGAGATGAATTTCAGAATCAAGTGATCTTTTGATTCTTTTCGTGTTCTCATATGGTGGAGAACATAATCAAGCCGGATTTAAATTCGGTTTTTCCTTTCCCAGGAGATTGAGTCGAATGGACAGTAAATTAAAGTTGCCAGATGTTAACCAGGATGCTGGAAGTGAGGACGAATCATCTTCTGAAGTAGTGCAGTCGCACCAAGCTCAGATCAAACAGGGCTGGAGCTTACTTGCCGCTCTCCATTGCATTCTTCTGCCGGAGCGAGTCAGTTCGCCAAATTTCAAACATCCTCTCGTGGAAATGTTGGTTCGGCGTTGGCAAGATAGGTGTCTCGAGGTTGTACTTTTTATATATAAAAAACAGTGGATTTCCGATTTTAGTAATTTTTTTAATAGTTAAGTTTCCCTTTCTTAGAGGTTTTAAACTATTGCCTTGTTTTCCAGGTTAGGGAAGCAGCTCAAGCCCTGTTATTAGCTGAACTGAGAAGAATTGGTACAATTGGAAGGAAAGCACTTGTGGAAGAATGGTCTCCTTACCTGCCAAGCTGCTTTGAGCCATTCCAGGGTAACATGCCTGCCCAAGCTGGTGTGACGCAAGCTGCTGATGTTAAAGTTCAGCAAGCTCAAAAAGTTTTCGAAGCCCGTGATTTGGAAGAAGAGGAGGAAGATGATAACAGTGCTCATGAAGGTTTCTTTCTATTCATTATATTTTAGATTTCATTACTACATTTAAGTAAAAATATCTATATCAGTCGTTGGTTGCTCTCAGATCTTCATGTTACCAAGACAGCGAGTGCAGTTGAAGCAAAGCGCAAGCAATCCACGGCCATTGTGCTTCTGGGCGTGATTGGAGCAGAGTTTGGACAAGACATTGAGCCAAACCGGCGGAAAAACAGTGATGAGCAAAGCAGAAAGAGCATTGTAGAAGGCTTTGGACTAGTCAATTACTCCTTGGCCAGGCATACAAGTGAGCACTATAAAATATGGGTTAGAATGCACGGACAAATATAGTTATAGCATTACAAATATATTTGGTTTGTTTGTAGGCAAAGCTTTGGCCTATTTGTTGCTGGCAGCACCGACTCAAGAACTTCCTCCACACACACCATTGCGCAGAGCAGCTATTGATCTGATTGGCAGGGGCTTTACTGTTTGGGAACCTTATATCGATGTGTCTAAAACTCTTTTGGGACTTTTGGAAATGTGTTGCGAGTCAGAAAGACTTGTTCCGAGGTAATTAATCTGACTGTGAAATTCTTGGACATTGTATCAAGCGCTACTGTTCCTTCCAAAATGGTTGAAGATATGTTAAAACGTATTACAAAATGGTCCAACTAACCTAGTATTTGATTTTATAGCATGTCTTACGGTCTTCCTCTGACACCAGCTGCAGATTCTTGTCGAACAGCGAGGCATTCCTTGTCTTTAATTGCTACTGCCCGACCTCCAGCGTTCATCACTACCATGGCCAAGGAGGTTGCTCGATTCAACAACTTGGCCCAAAATGCCCAAACTTTGAACGTTAATTTGACCACGTTTGTGCTGAACCGTGCCAAACCAGAAATCTTGCGAGTCATAGAGCTGCTCATAGACAAAATGCAGACAGATGTTGCCGATTTGATAATAGAGGTTTGCAATTATTCGCCGTTTGTCAGTAGCATGGAAAGAGCTTTTTTTCAAAAAAAAAAAATTTACAACGTCAATTTTTAGGTTATGGACATTGTTTTGCATTGTTTGGATGCTAACAATCTCAAAACTAAAGGACTTTCTGAAACATTCCCAGCCATTTGCAGGTAATTTAAAAATACACTTCAACAAAAGTCGATTCTTAAACATGACTTTTAATGGGTTTTTTAAAAATTATCTGAAGGTACAACGTGGTGAGCTATTGCAGTCAAACTAGAAGAATCGCTGTAGGGGCTCGCAATGGAAGTTTGGCCATTTATGAGTTAAAACCATCTAAGTGTCAGGTTAGTCAGTTTCAGGAACTTTTTTGCCTTAAATAGGAGGGGTACTGCAGCTACTAAGAATCATAAAATAACATCACAATTTGAAAGACCAATTTGGTGCAGCTTTCAAATTGTTTCGGGTTATAACAAGCAATTTCCATAACAACTGTTTATTTAGCATATTTTATTTTGTGAACATTACCAATAAGGCATGCTTCTGGAAATCTTAATTTGGGTTGTATAATTTAGTTGATACCAGCTCATGCCATATCAGTGACAGCATGTGCATTTTCACCTGATGGGAAATTTCTGGCTTCCTTTTCTTGTGGTGAAAACAAGCTTTGCTTTTGGCAGGTTTGTGTAAATTTTCTTACCTGCACAACATTATTTTTGTTGGCTAAATATATTTTCCTCACATATTATATTAATTTTCATGTAGACTGCGACAGGATTTTTGGGACTTGGAAATACACAAACTAAATTAGTTCGCACTCACAGTACTCCGCCATTACCAGAGGCAGTGAAGAGCAACTCGTTGAAGATGGCCCGCTTGATTTGGGTTGCCAATAAACAAGTCGTCCTGATGCTTTCCGATGGCACAGAATCCAGGTATTCCGTATGAATGGTTCATTCCTTTTGAAGGAAAGGTTATTATTGACCCACCCTTAAATGGGGCACATGTTTAAGAGTTTATATCTAGAGTTGTAAGTCTCATATATCACTGTGAATGCTTTAAGTGTATGTCAGTCGATAATAACGCATGGAAGTTATTTAAGCTTTAATCCTTAGACTTACATCAAATTAGGTACTTGTATGTTTATAGCCCCTATTATGACGATTTTATCATAATGCCTTATTTAAAGGAAGCCTCGGCATCTGTCAATTTTATTTACTTGTGCCATAGAACCCAAATGCACGAATTATTAATTTATTACGTTGGTCAATTGTTTTAACATGGTGTATAAATGAACGATGTATAAATTAGTTGGTAGGCAGCAATGCCAAAACATAAAAATGGAGAAATCGCTAAACTGTGGTTTAGAACAGTCAAAAGAAAGATGCCATTTGTTAGTATTTCCCCACCTTTAAAGTGAAATTTAAATTAATCCTTAATCTTTCACTGAGGTTATTCAAAATACATGTATATTTTTATGATTCATCACTTTCCTGTCTGTAATGTACCGACGCTTTGTGGGTGCATCACTATGTTATCCTGCATTATTCACGTTAATGTAGTTGTTGTCATTAAAATAAAACAATTCCATAAATCCAAATAGAACGCAACAATTTTATTTAAACCAGATTCTTTTTGAACGCAATGCAGTTTTACAGACAAATGTCACACTGTGATAAGATTAATGAAAAAAGTGTCTTATATATATATGTATAGGATATTCCCTTTCCAGAAATCGCCCATAAAGATTCTCAAGACTTGTTATCAACCAAAACGCCTTGGTTTTGCTTTTGCGATTCCGATGACTTTGCAATCACTTCTTCCTGGCCACGAATTCGTATGTTATGCTTTTCTCTATATTCATTAATTTCTTGACCTTTTGTTGCTATTTGTTGATTAAGGCTTTGAATTATTTTTCCAAGCTGTGGATAGAACAAATACATCATTTACTATGTTTTCCCAAAAACATAAAATCACCAGGGCGTTCAACTTTTTGTGACCATTGGTCACACATTATCAGACAAACACCACCCACTCATCGCATTTCCAAAACCAAGAAGAATATGTCCTTAAATTCAAAGTAATCTACATCACATGCTGCATGCGTAGCATTCATCATCGTGTAACGTGAGGCGTTTGCCATCGCTAAAAGTTCCCTGGACCGCGTTTAGGACAAAAACATGTAACCAAGCTTGACCTAATCTAACCTTTTATGATAGTGAAATTACACTTTGGGCTTTTGCAGTTATGTCAAGATATGCCATGGGTTGAACACCCCTGATATAGAGACAGGGATTTTTAATTCAACATTGATCAAATAAATTTCTG
The DNA here is from genome assembly GCA_034696685.1 of Julus scandinavius. NCBI lineage: Eukaryota > Metazoa > Arthropoda > Diplopoda > Julida > Julidae > Julus > Julus scandinavius. The sequence goes on along the minus strand of JAQGAE010002270.1, from coordinate 6,075 downwards.
CTATGCAAGTGATCTCATCTTAGAAAATTAAACAGATAATACTGTTAATGGTACTAAAACTTATCCTGTTCCTAAAAAGAATTTCACTTTGACTGACTCCCTTTCCAATATATAAGTGCAATGAAGCTAATGTAACCACATGATAACTAGCCAGGTCCAGTTTTATTAATCTATGACTAAATAACACTTAAATGCAATATACAGTATAAGTTGAAATGAGTTTCATACCTGCTCTTGATTAGTAGTCAATGCTGGGAGTACATCTTTGGCCTGCCGCTCAACCAACACCCCACCAACCATTCTATAACATTTTCTATCGCCGTCAACTTGCTTTAAAGTTTCAATTACTAAGCTAAAGTCAAAAAGAAGAAAGACATTAGAGATTGGCCAGCTTTTTATGTGACACCCTACATGGTGTGATATTAGCGCATTCGCTCTTATAGCCTTTTCTGGATTTTTACTTGCACCAATGACTTTTAATATGTAATTTGACGTAGAGTTACTCTAAACGTAACGAAGGGGGACAGGCTAACCATATCCAGGGTTCAAAATCACGTTTTTGGAAACCAGACGGGGTCATTGGGCAAGTAAAAAGAAAGCATGGATGCGTCTGTCAATGATCATCAGGCCTAGTACATACTTGTGCTCATTTAACTCCATTTCTAACTCGGCAGCTTTGGCGGCGAGACTTCGCTGCTCTTGCCTCAACTGGTTAAATCCTGATACAATTTGTTCTTGGGTTAATGCCTTTTGTTTTCCTTGCTTACTATTTCCAGCTTTCTTACCGCTGTCGGACGCCATTTTGTTAACCGAGAAGCAAAGAAACGTACGCAGCGCTCCCTACAAAATTTCGCATTTTACGGAGTCTTGCGATGACCCTCAACCTTCGAATTCCAAAATTATCTTTATCTGGAATTCGTCGTTTTTATGCTAAAATATGTAAGTTTAGAACTTATATAAAATCGGCTGGAGGTCTTGGACGTACCCAATAAGATAGATTTTTCAAAATATTTAAAAATACCTTTTCACCTCATGAATTAGAGAGATATGTCGTAATAGCTCAAGGCAATCAGCTTAAAAGGTGCTTTTTTACTTTGAAAAAGGAATGATAATTGCAATTTTTCTTCGTTTTGGTTTATATTTTTAAATATTTGGTTCGTTTATGACAAGGGTGAAACTTTCACACTTGACGTCACGGAAGTGGAGCAGCTGTTCAGTGACGTTAAAGCATGGAGGTCACGTGACTAGCCATGGGTTGAGCTGGTATCCTAGGGATTTTGATCAGACGATGTGCGATGCTCCAAGTTTGAGGTTGTGATGCGTTTCGTCAGAAGTTTCTTCATTATGGACTGTAATTAGTGTCTTTGTGGAGTCATCTGCCCCGTTTACGTATGAAAGAACGCTAGCTTGACAGCGGGGAACATGTAAAAGACTGTTTATTGGCTTGAAGTGGTTTCTACTTGCTAAAGAAAAAAAAAAAGAACGAGGATGAAACCAGACCAAGGTAAAATCCTTTTAACATGAATTCAGGCCACCTTGCTCAGTTACTCAAATATTCATGTAGGATTTTTGATTTCTAATTTCTCTAATTGCTACGTTCTGTTCGTGAGTGTCTCTTGAGTCAAATCCATGCATTCACAATGCATGTCTGGACTCCACACCCGTCCACAGATTTTTGCTAGAAATGGCCGATTAAAGTGGCAGCTCCTTGTTGCTTTAAACGGATATATGTTTGACTTCTATGTTTTTCAATTGCATCTTAGGCAAAACCACCCTTTATTTAGTTTTCAAGATCATCTATCTACACGTACGCTAGCTGTATCTGGGCTCCGAGTTATGCCTTGGGCTCGTCTAGCTAGATGGTCGTTTTTTTGGACTTTCCCATTGTTTGTCAAATATCTGAAGAAAAATATATACGCACTTTAGAATTCAAAAGATTAACTTTATGGCATTAAGATGATAATTTATTTTAGACGGTGAACGTTTAGATACGACTGACGATGTGTAGATTTGATAAATATTTACTGTATTCGTGCTGTTATGCTGCGCTTTGCAACATGGATGGATTTGCATTGTGAACGTACAGTCAAATGTCACATGTGCTGTTCATCAAAAAGTTTAACCAAGTGGAATATTTCTATACGTTTCTGTATAGAAGATATTGTGAAAATTTGTTACCATATTGTTACTGTTGGGATCGAGGAACTATTCGTAGAAACTATACATGTCACTGGATAGCATATCCCAGCTGCAGGTTGCCACTTGTTAGTAATTGTAACTGCTGGGAAATTATTCTTGCCAAAATAATCACGAAATTATTTTATATTATTTCATGTCTTGGCTTTATCTTAAAATAGGACAAATGTTCGTCAAGCCTCGTGGTGGGTCTGAGACTCTTGAGTAAATCAATCACTTGCTTTAAGTAATTGCAGCTTCATGTGCAGACAAGTCCACTAACAAAAGCGACTAGTTTGAGGCTAGCTATTTTGCTTTTTCTTCAGTCAGTGCAATGCAGAATAGAATTAAAGATGACAGAAAGACTATGCTTGGAATGCGTCCAACTAATTCCACTACTATGTAAGAATTGTGGTGAGCAGGCTAAAGACGAAAATATGTGTAAATGGTAAATCCATGACTAACCATTCTCTGGAATAAAATCGTTTCCAAGTAATTGAAAAAAAATTCTGACGATAATTTTTTGCTATTATCACCCTTTCATCGATTTCTGAAGCCCTTGTCTCGTATAAAAGCTTTATCTTTCTTGGGTGAAAAAAATTATCAGTGGCCGAGTTTACAGATGAACATGTATTTTTTTTTTATTAGTGGCCTTGATACCATCACCGTGCTGGCCTGTCCGATTTAAACCAATGTAAATCGGGACGAGTTAATTATTAATGAATGTATTGCACGCAATTTCAAATCCAGAACGTGATAGCAAAAGATGCTTGACAGGTAAACTAGTGGAAAAAATGTGTTGTTCTTTTCATGAATTCCATTGGCACAGTTTAGTTGGTTGAATAAGTTGAATTGACTATGTCTAGAAATAATTGAAAAAGTTGTTTTGAAATTACTCTAATCGCTATTGTAGCTAAAAAGGGCTTTGGCAATAAGTCATTTTTTTCGATTGTTGCCAAAAATCCACAAATTTACATTATCTGGTTGACATAAGATTAATGCATCCTGACAACAAGCCACGATGACGTTTCAACTGACAATGTGCCTCGTGAAACAAATTGTATTTCAGCTCCTGAGGAATATGAATTAATGTATCCTGCAGTAGACACAAGCCACGATAATTTGTTGAGTGATAATTGCAATATCACTAAGGATGCCCGCATTTGATAATAAGCTCTGTAAATTTATGATTACCGGGGAGCACTATATACACGTGTTTCGTGGTAACTGAACGATAAATTGATAACTAACCCGGAAGCTCAAAGATACAAGTACGGGTTGTAACTCTAATGACAGTTTAAAACCAAACTGGTTTACATCAACGTTATCTGTAGATTATTAAAACTGCATTTAACGTGCAATTCCCATGCTTTATAATCATCGTAACCAGTATTAATCTCACAATTAATTTAATTCAGAGTCGTGAAGTTCATATCAGCGGGCCATTCCTTTATAAATGTTAATTACTCGAGATTAATATAAAGGTAATCGAAACTGAGTTTCAGATCAATGCCATTTTTTTTTTTTTTGTTTTTTTTTGCGATAATCTGAACATATGCAGTTTTGATCTTTAAAGTACCACTTCTAATAATATAACATTTAATCTTTATGCAAGTTTATTGAATTCTATACAAATTGATGTCTTTGTGATTTTTATCAGCTGACTATTAAATAAATCGACCAATAAAACATGCTACACAAAAGAAAAATATTCCTGATTTTGTTGTTCATTGAAGCTGGAGTTTGAGTTTCAACATTTCGTAACCTTGTTATTGGAAAATTTGAATGGGTGTAAGTGTTGGCTAAGAACCTTTTAGCCTTTCTCCTTCATTCGTTTTGGGAGACAATAAGAACAACGGCCAACAGTGCACACCTGCACTTTATAGGCAAGGTCGACGCCACTCTTTTCTCGAGAATTTGACGAAATAAGGTAGCCTACCTACACTTTTGAGGGTCACTTTTTATCGACGTCCCAGCTGCTTGTTACAAAAATCACCAGCTTTTTGGGAACTCTCACTAGCATTGGGTTTGTTAAACTCCAGTGCGTGTGAGCGAGTGCCTTGGATATTTTTTGCATATGCCTTCGACTTTGGATGCTTGCATGTGTCTGTGAGCATTGGGATTTACCGTTTATTATTCATTTTCATGCCTTTTATAAACCTGAATTTTCGTCTGTATTCATGCTTTTATTGTTATCGATCGAGAATGGCTTCCGTTTCAGACAGGGTTCTAGCTAGCAGGGCATGAAAAATGTTTTTTTTTTTATAGAAACACATGTTTAGGCGAGGAAATTTACCAGACACCTTGGAGAATCAGCTATTTTTTTCTCTCCCAAATTTAAATTGTTAACGGAATGACGTGCCCTATGCGTGTTGAGCATGTTCATGTCCTTCTATACATGGAGTAAGTACACTGTAGTTAGGATTACAGTTCTCGTTGATTCCCCTGATTCCCTGAGGTGTACGATGCAACTTCATCACTAAATTGCAAATAACAAAATTGCAACATTATCACGAGCATGCATAATTGAGATAAGTGGAGTTTATATGAATGTGGAAACACATTGATTTTATAGTAAATTACTGACCATCTCGGTGGTGTAGGTACCACACCCTGTGCATAAATTTGACTGAGAACAGATAAATTTGTTTTACTGTTAATTAGTTTAACAACCCAGTCGACTTGCATTTAATGTAATTTGATAGTTTTCTGTTTAACGTCAATAGCTCAGATATTTTTATATAATTATGGATCTGGTTTTCAACACTCCAGTATCTCAACATGGCCGAATTCGTCAGATTTGTTGTTTTGAGCCATTTTGGATGAAAATTAAAATCCAGAGCAATGTGATTTTTAAAAAAAAATGTATACCCTGGCTTCTGTAGATTACATTAATGCATCGAAAAACATGGTCACTCGCATACATTTGGAATTGTGGCCTGTGCTTTTGTGCTCTCCCTGGAAAACAAATGGCACAGACTCACAAATTGAATTTGTAAATTTTTTTACATGGTCTTTTATTCCCCATTGTGTGACCTGGAAAGCGCAAGTCATCCAGAAATTGCTCTTTATTCTGATAATTGCGTCTGCAACGAAGGATTTAATTATTAATTGAACTTGGAATTTATGAAAGGAAAAAAAAAAATGTCGAATGCGTGTCTTTTTAAATGGGCTGTGTCAGCGCTCATGTTTCCTGTTGACGGTATACAGACATCGCATGTTTTAACAGCTGTGACCTTTCATAGACTGAAGAAGAAGATGGCTGCAGTAGAAACTATCAATTAGTTAACAGGAAAGAAACAATAACTTGCTATTACAAGCAGTGTAGTTAATAACACAATCTATAGGCGATTATTATAACAAAATCCACTGCCACCGTACATGAAGTAGTAATGCTTACTTTCTAAACAGAATCGCAATCGAGTGAACTTGAAATCTATAATTTAATAACATATGTGCAATCGATTGAAAGTTCTAAAAATAATTGGAATATCTATTGTTCACTTTTTTTTATCTGTCAATGCATTGTTTTTTTTTAACCTTTTTCAACTCCCGGCATATTAAACAAGGTCTAAAATTGGTGTGGCACACTGAAAAGTTGGACTAAAATATTTAAAGCACACTGGAAAAGGGCATTAAAATTTTGAAGGCACACTCATGCTTGAATAGAATAGACATAAATGTTTGTGATATGTATATATCAGTTACTTATTTATGTGGTAGGTCAGAAATTGGACATATTTGTCCATTTAAGCTCGTTGTATGGCCATGGATGAGCAGGGTTCTAAACTTGACTGACTATAGGTACTGTATGTCCAACATTTCTGGCCAATGTAGAAACTCGAAATCTAAAAGAAAAGTCCACACATGGTTATTCAAAAGGTTAATATGACCATTTAG
>JAQGAE010002269.1:0-18560 GCA_034696685.1 Julus scandinavius | reverse complement strand
CTGCTATTCAAAATTTCAAATGTAAAAAAATAAAAAATAAATTTTACCGCATTTTCTTTACCGTTTGAAATAAATTTTGATTGTGTGATGTCACATTACCGAACCACCCCCACCCCTTGGTCACGATTGTCACAAAAACAAACAACCCACCCACCCCCCTAGGTGTGACATAATTTTTGAATGGCCTCTTATTTGGATTTACATTAATTGCAATGGGAAAAATTGATTCGGATCACGACCTTTTCGGTTGACGAACAGGGTCAAGGAACGAATTAAGTTCGTAAACCGAAGTTCCACTGCACTTGTAAAAAAATGGCTTTGTTCACTCTCAGACCAATACTAAAGGAAAACTCATATTCTGGAAGCATATTGCATGCATGTATTTGTAATATCTAAGTTTGGAAAACCTGTTAAAAATATTGGTTTTCTCATATTCTAAATTTGTAATCGATTTGCAAATTGTTTATAAAGCACATCTAGCACTGTATACGTGCGTTATCTGCGTGTTACGTTAAACTTCAACTTTCCGCATTTTTCTGCAGGCACCGTTTGGCCAAATGCATGCTGATTGATGACTTCAACGGTAGCGAGTTGAATGAAATTTCGAAACAGGCCACGACGTTATGACGTACCCCATCCATCACAGGCCGTCATCGAGAGAATCTTCGTAAAGAGCTATGGGAATGCTAAGTGTTCCAACTGGTGTTTCTGGTATGCATGAACTTAAGACGGCAGTGGCGACAAATAATTCAAGAGTGTAATTAGCAAAAAAGAAAAAGAAAACAGGCTCGGAGACTCATTAAGTTTTGCGATCATGTAAACTCTGCGAGCACAACTTGTTAGTGAACTTTTTTTTTTTTCCACAAAGTCGAGACGAGATTTGGAAAGCAGATTGGAGAAATAATAATGAGCGCTACACATTCTTGTACCAGAAATAGTTGGCCACTTGTAACTAACTAGCAAAATACCTAGATCAGAAATAATGTTTCATGCCAAAAACAGTGTCCACGCTTTGTGACACCTCCAGAGAGTGCCGTCTAGCTCCGGGGTTTAGAGGAGGATAATCTAGGGTCAAGTCCACGGTTAAATAATATACTGACCTCTTCAATTGTCAACGACATCAATTATGATATGTTAAGTAGCCATCCCTGGGTTTAAAAAACAAAAGTCAGCCAGAGTTTTCCAATTTATTTTAAGAATTCATAAGTGAAACATAGATGGCGTCACTAGCGGCAATATACTGTATACTGCACCCTTATTTTTAAAACACTTCCTGTTCGGAACACTTACTGGCTACAATTTCATCATGGATGTGGCACTGGCTCGGGTCACCAGTGAAGTAAACACTCGAAAGCATTAAATCGAGGGTTAAAAACACGTCTCATATTTTCAGAGGGCGCGGACAGAAATCTAGCATCTTGCATCAGCACTTGACCAGCCATGACCTGACAAAAAGGATTATCTAATGCACATACAGGAAAACGCTGGCCTATAATGGAAGGAACATGTCAACATCCTACCGAATATGGCGAAAAATAACCAATGTGATATAAGCTACAGAGTTTAGCTGCACCTTTCCACACTTATAGTGCAATATTTAAAATAAATAAGACATTTTATTACACTACATCACACTCCCTATCGCTTAATACGCCAAGATGAATATAAAGAAAAACCTTGGTGTTAATAATTGCTTAACCTTCCAGATATCTCATGCAACATCATAAAAATCCAGGTAAGATCATAAAACTTTGCAAAACTTTTTTTTTTACCCTGTTTACATTGGAACTTGTTTTTCCTGCTATGTTACATTTGTTAAAATCACAGTACACCTTTTAGGACCAAAAACACATATTGGAGCTAATAACAAAGTAAAAAACTGGTAAATTGCTTCTGATTCCATCAAGCAGTTGATATATGCTAACACAGGACGTTAGCAAGATTTAGAGAGAATAACTGGATACAAAATCCAAAGGGTCCTATTAATTAAGAATTTAAGAGCGGCAAAAGCCACGAAGATGAGTGGCAAGCGTCTTGTGATCGGATTTAGGTAATCAAAATGTATAGCGCATCCCAGCCAAAAAAACGAGCATTAAGGATGCAACTAGCCTAAGGAGATGTGGCATGTAGCCATGTCAACCGAGCATGATAGGCTGTATGATAAACCTCCAAATCATAAATACTTCTTGGCAAATGTGATGGCATCTCGTGGTGTTGCCGCATTCTTGAGCGGAGACAGCGCCGCCCATGAATCAAGCTCGGAAAGATAATGCAAAAGTATGACCAGCAAAAGCCAGCTCCAGAAATTAGGCGTCCCCACCCTTGCACCTTGAGCATTGTTTGACTTGATCCGCTACCAAAGGGGGAATTAATACCAGAATTGACGGCAAATCAAATGAACTAACGAGAGATAGAAAAAGAGGCGCCCTTGGCACGCAACAACTGCACGCTGTGTCCACGGTGGGTCCTCCCAGAAAAAAAAAACCCAAAAAAAACCGCCATTGAACTTCGACGCACCAGAATGGCCAAATTTGAGTAGTGAAGAGGAGTTATCAAAAGTGGCACGATGTTGCTACTGTCCCTCAGCAGCAACTACTGTGGTAATGTCACCCCAGAGGAATTTTAATGGATTTCAGCAGGACTCATCTTTCCCACCACCAAGATGTATATACAAAAAATCCAGAGGTTCGTGCATGTAATATGAAAAATATGACCACCGTGGATGACATTACCATGGCAAGTCCAAATTATTATACAAATCATTCTGTAAAGATTTGTGATGATATTCTCACCAAAGATGAAAATTTGAGTGTGTCATAGGGCTTTGCTCTCAATAATCCTTCCTGTTTATCTTGATAGAAATTGATTTTAATCCCCATCGGTTAAAATGTACGTTCACCTGTCAAATATTATGCATTTGAAATTCAAAATCATGGCGTTTTATTGATAAAGATGGCGGAAATGCATCTGAAATTTCACGAGCCATTGCATAAACGATTAACAAGCCATGAAAACAAATTTATGGAAATCCTTAACAGATGCCATTTGGTCCTAAGCTACTCTTGGATTTGTAACATCCAGCATCCTGGTAAGCCTAAAAAGAAACCTGTGGACGGATTAAAAATACATTATTCCTTTTTAAAATGACCGGATGTATGTCATAATCGAGCTGCTAAATCACGGCAGGTATCTCGCTGCGTGCCTATATTTTTTTCACCCCCACAGGCCTGTTTTAATACCTAAAGTGTGAAGTTGCCACCCTGCACAGCAGCCATCAGATCAGTTCTTTGCATGCAAGTTAAATTACTCCATTAAAGGTTCGCGTTTAAACGGGATTGAACAATTTGTGGGTACCCCATAGGATGCCACAGGTTCGTGTCTGAACCCCCTAGAGTTAGCCAGCAGCTATGTTCTCTGGAGCAACAAAAAAAAAACTTAACCCCAAGTCAGGAGCAGTGTATAGGCCACCTCATCGTCACCCTCTGGCCACCTTGGGTGGGCCTCATGGACTTTTATTTGGCAGAAATAAATCGAAAAACGACTGTATATTTAAGTGAATTTTAGATGATCTGAAACAATGAATATTGCAGGTTGGGCCACGCATCGGATTCGGATACATTTCAGATAATGCTACAGATACTGGGTTACCTGATAACCTAAGAAATAAAAATGCACTTTTTATGAACCTAAAAAGGCCAAACGATAAAGTGACATTGGGTCATGTCATATAATCGAATGATATAAACGAATAGATTACAAGAAAATGTTACAATAGTTATTAATAAACTAAGTGGTCTACATGTATTAATAAACAGATTTTGTGATGTATTCATAGATCTTATTTAGATTGTGGGATGTAGCCTTAGATGTTATTCAGATTTTGTGATGTATCCATAGATCTTATTCAGATTTTGTGATGTATTCATATATCTTATTCAGATTTTGTGATGTAACCAAAGATGTTATTCAGATTTTGTAATGTATCCATAGATCTTATTCAGATTTTGTGATGTAACGTTACATAGATCTAATTCAGGTTTTGTGATGTAACGTTACATAGATGTTATTCAGATTTGGTGATGTATCCATAGATGATATTCAGATTTTGTGATGTATCCATTGATCTTATTCAAATTTTGGGATGTATCCATTTGATCTTATTTAGATTTGGTGATGTATCCATAGATCTTATTCGGATTTTGGGATGTATCCATAGATGGCATTCAGATTGTGTGATGCATCCATAGATCTTATTCAGATTATGTGATGTATCTATAAATGTTATTCATATTTTGTGATGTAGCCCTAGATCTTATTCAGATTTTGTGATGTATCCATAGATCTTATTCAGATTGTGTGATGTATCCATAGATCTTATTCAGATTTTATGATGTATCCATAGATCTTATTCATGAAGATTTCACCAGGATGATTTCAAGAATCTTTGGAAGCCCCTTTGGAAATGCACTGTTCGATATGAATATTTTGCCAATTCCTCTGCAACTGTGGTACGATACAGACTTAAGTTCGCATACCTCACTCGAAATGGTTAATGGATACATTTATATAACTTAAATTACTTTTATATAAATCCATTTAATACATTCCAGGAGCACAGAATACAATTTGGATTTACTGGATAAAACAATGATATCATCTGATCACTGATCTGATGTGATACTTTGCTTGAGTATAAATGTGACAAATTAAATACTCTTCCGGATAGATACCCAAGAAATCGGAATTTATAGGAACAAATTAAAAACAAGAAAAAACGTCGGCAACAAGTGTTTCTTGTAAGCTCGACAGCAATGTGTCGGCTCCACCTGAAGAGCTTAAAGCTAGCAGCCGTCCGGGCTAAATATATACGAGGAGACGTCTTATCATATTTAGTGAGCGTGTTAAATTTTAGCACTTTATAATTTGCCCAATCAGGATTTTCACACGAATAAATCAAACACCAATTGAAAGCTAATCCGCAAAAAAGGTCAATAGCTCTATAATGATATGTCCAAAGGGGGCACACGAAGAAGCCCAGTTATCTGATCAATTTACACTTGGTAGTTTTCAAACGCATAAACAACGCAATTGGCTCCAAGGGCTGTATATTAATAGAACCAAAACGGCAGGGATGTGAATATTAATTCATATATAGCGGATCAGAGGAGGTGGAAATGAATACCACTAAATATATTCCCAGACATCGAAGAATGAAATATACATGCTCTTGTCGAGTGTATTAAAGAGTGTAGTCATGTTTACTATTGCCTATAGTGCAAAGTTATAAACAAATTCAAAAACGTAATAAGAGAACCTATGTCTCCAAGTCGGCTTTCATTGTGCTTACACACTGTATAAACATTTATCATTTTGTATACTTCTACATTTGAATTGCAGTACCCACATCTGTTCTTTCCATACGATTATTTGCAAGTTTATAGGAGAAGATAAAAGGAAGATTGCAAGAGCCAGATTTTCGATAAATTTACGTATTCGCCAACTTGCAAATTTTCAAAACAGGATCCATTAAACAGTTCATTCAGACCAATTAATTCGTTCATTCTTGTACTTTCTGTGTTGCTAAGTATACACATTAACAAAAAATAATTGTAAAACGGAGTAATAAAATATTGACTATCCTGCCAAACTTGTATACAAACGTGATCCATCTATGAGTCTAACCTTCATAATGTATCATAATTTGAATTAGCTATAAAAAACATTATAAAAGTTATAAATACATTAGCTCTGTATCAATTGATATGTTTAAACCTAAGGCAATTAATTAATGCTCAGCTATCTTCTATAGAACACATACGCAATGTGATTATACACTTTGAGTCATAAAAAAGTAGACCCCCATCTTGTTGAAAAATTTAAAAATCCGAGATTTGTCGCATGTCCGGAAGAAGTTTTTTGTTCCTGCACCACTGTTCTATCTAAGTTCCAAATTTCATTTAAATCGAAGCATTTTTTACGAAATTGTGATTTTTTTTTATTGGGTTCTTATTTTGTCTTACAGTGTACCTATATCATGATGGCTACTTATATATGAAGACAAAACTGAACCAGCTGACCAAGTTCTAACGATAGATTAATTGAACTAAGGAAAGAAATATGTAATGCTGGATTAATAAATACATAGGCTCAAAAACAGGAATGTTATCGGTTGGTTCACTTTAAAACGACATTCCGAACGTGTGCATAAATCCGATAATACTAATAATAACAATAATAAATAATAATACAAAAAAAAGCTTCAGATGATGCAAAAAACTACGTTACTTCTTTTTGCATGCTAGGTTTATTGCACCAAATTCAGAATTTCATGTTTATGTATTCAGTTTATTTCCCCTAATAAAAATTGACCGGATTAATCTTTTTGAAACAAAAATAAAATTCATCGATAAAAAAGGTCGAATGAAAATAAAACATTATCCATTAAAAAATATATCGTATTAGAAATTATAATCCCATTCCCAAATCCATACCCATAATTCAAGTCATTAAAACATATTTTTGAATCATAACGACAATTATCGAAATATATTTAATCCCATAACAAGTTCATGGTTATTTGTTACTTTAAATTCGATTGAAATGGAAATTACATGTGTGATATCATGCATTTGTGAAATTCCAAAAACCTGCAAAATGTGTTCTTGGTTTTTTTCTTAAATCGTTAGTTTAAAAATATAACATTTTAGTGCGTAGAATCTAATTTGGTAATTTGGTTTACCTTAAATGTTGCTACGAGTAGTTTACAAGTATCATTATATACTACTGTTATCCGATTATTTACTTCTACCTTAATGTGCACGTTTCAAAAAACAATCAAAGGTTATTTATTATCAAGGATTGTCCAATTATTCATTCAAGGTGACGTTTATTTTCGATGATAAGTATACTTTAGGTCAACGGAGTCGTGTTCATATTTAAAAATCACCACATGTTGGTCGACTTCTATAATACTCATTTTATTTATTTTTGTGTAAAACCTACAAATTTTTTGCGTAGCAAGGAAGTTCTAATACCAAATGAAAATTGAAAACTCGTAAATATTCCTGACTCCAAAACGTCCAAGTTTTACATGTTAAAACTATTCAAAACTTCAAATTACTTTCTTGTTATGGTGGTCCTGCTGCGATGTACATGCAAATGCAGTTAGTTTTAACTAGTTGTTGTGACGCTGAAGGCATTGTCTATTCGTACGTGGGCTCATTTTCCATTATGAAAATTAAAATTTACGGTATATAAAAGTCGTACAAATTTCAATTTTTAAAATTGAATTAAATCTACCTAGCGGCGGCTATTCATCAACGTATTCTTATTTGTGAATTACTTAAACATCTAAAATCCAGCACATGGAACACGAGAAATATCTTGGGGCAAATACAGACTGGTTCATAGAAATGGTGGAGGATCAATCTCTAAAGACGATAACAGTAAAAATAGTTTCACCATATACGTATACTGTGATTAGAGTAAATTTTAAGAAACTTTGAATATCCGAAATGCAGCTTACTATACAGTAGAACCTGTCTAAATGTATCCTTCGTAAAGGCACAAACCCCCCTAAAGTAATAATGAATAATTTGCATTGGCCTCAATGATCTTGTTAGTGAATATCAACAATGGTACTGCAAAAAACATCAAACTAAGATGAGGTTACCACTTAGATTGTTACGTTCCTGGTTGGCATTGAACCACTCAATGCCACTCAATGGATATCTGACGGCCCATAGACGTTTAAAATAGAAGTTTGTGTTGCCAGATTTGGTTAGATGCTCTGTTGACTTCTTCAGTGCCCTAGAGATTCTGGCTGGTCTGACCTTAATCTTGTAATTTGTCTTTAGCCACTGTATGAGTTCCTTGTGTGAAGCACTTGGATTATCCTTTTTGTATACTGTCCCAGAGAAATAGGGACAGAATCTGTCATTGTAGTGTACATTGAACATTTAGACGCCATTTTTTTATGTAAGCCTACACAAATATAACCAAATGCAACAGGCAGGGAGATACAAGGCAATTACTGTACTTGTACATGCACTTAAATGGTGCCCAATAGCTTGTGACTCATCTAGGATTGAAAAAATGGGAAATTCCCTATTTGGCAGCTGTGTGCGCGCATGTCTGCTGATTAAACTGTCTAAACGCATAACCTGTCCAAATGCACATTTTTCCCCAGTCCTAAGAGTATGCATTTATACAGGTTCTACTGTAGTATTTACGAGTTCAGAAACCATTGGTTCAATTTATACGAGTACCTGAAAAACATCCGAGATTACGCATTGGATGAAAAGAATGTGTTAAATGCACTAAACGTGTTCCATATTGCAAAGTTATTTGACTTGTCACATATGACAGCACTTTTTCTTCGTGCAAAATTATCTTATCCACGTTGATTCCGAGTAAATTACCATTAACAACAAAACTTGCAAAGGGGATCCGACTGCATTAAGGAACAAAAAATCAAAATGTATTTTCTAGAGAATCTAGACTAATGTCTTAGGACAGTTTTATCCTTGTTTCAACACAAGAGGCGCTAATGGCATTAGCAAACTCAGTTTTTCATAACCAGCTAAAAAGCTTTGGGAAAACACATTGAACCAATTACCACAAAAATTAATACCTCTGCGTAACGTTGTTGACAGCCAATTAGAAATTTTAATAAAAAAATCAAATGGTCAAGTTTCTTGCCAAATCCCATTTGCAGTGAATTTGCTGAGCAACTGCAATAACTTTCCTGATTTTTTTCCCCATTATGTTACTGTCCATCTTGTATGGATATGACTGTTCCCTAACACAAAGGCGTTTCTGGTTTAAGAGGGCTAATTTTCTTTTTGATTACGGTAAACCTGAAGGCATGTTCAAAATTATGATAGCCAAGAATAAGCAACACCTACTTCATTGCCCCCCATCACGGATGCACTTAAAAATGCTAATAGTCGAGAACCAAGTCAAAAAATCGTGTCAAAAAAGCGCGAGTTGGCCGAATTAATACATAGAGGGCGCTTATGTATTCTACCAGGGTCTTGAAGATTAACAGTCATATTTTGAAATTTTTTTCAACTTATTTTCAATTCGATAGTCAGAAAAATAACAGCAATTTATCTTTCAATAAAATATGATAGTTTCTTTATCGAACTTCATCAATGCAGACATTTTTTAATGATTCCCAGAAAGCTGTTTTTCTTATCAGACAGTTTAGAGTTAATAAAAATGTTGCTAAGTGACAGTCATGTTTAAATAATACGATCCAGATTCTAAAGCTGAAAATCCAGAAGGTATTCAAGAAATTCCAGGAAAATCTAAGTACCCTGAATATGTATAATTTCTTGATTGCTAGGATACAAATTGTTACAATTAGTAAAACAAACCTGCAGTAATCCTTAACTAAAATGGATAGTCTATACATAAATAATGCTCCGTTGAATCTCTATCAATTATATTGATTGATTGCTTGAAATTTTCAGATACATTGTAGATAAAAAAATCAATTCTGTCAAAGTAACTTTCGAAGAAATATATTCTAAACTACTTCATTAACCAAACTCCATCCGTCTATGCATTGAACAAAATGATTCACATCATGGACACAAAGTTGCCAAATTACCTACATACACCGCATATTTAAGTGTATAAGCTATTGCACTTTATATACAGTATTTATTACGAACAACTTCCATACAGTATATATAGTATGTCCCTTGATATTAGGGATATTCCCTGATGGTACCTGCAATATCACACTTTAGGTGGCGCTACTCGTTATCTAGTCCAGCAAATTCAACGTTATCCTTGATGAATATGTTCCTTATGCGATTTCCTCATGCTCCTTGGCATCATGCAAATATTCGAAAAAGCAACATTTCCCAAAAGGCCCCTGTCGTGAAAAATTTAGGTGAAACCATGACCTTTTGCCAACCAGGATATGAATTTACAATGTGCACGGCCACTTGAAAGCAGTTCTAATAGCGCCACTGTCGGTCCACCCTGAAGATAAATGTGAATTACGCGACGTGAAATAGCTTCTGGAAAACAGATGATGGCGCAGTTCAAATATTTCATCAAAGAAAGGGTTAATTACGCGAGTGCCCCAGCAGATTGCCGTGTCCCGCCTCTGCAGATATGTAACGAAATAATTCATTAAACTTGCGAGACGTCACGGACTGTAGCTGCTTCATCGTAAAGAGCAACACGAAAATGAAGGCTTTAAAAAAAAAAGCCACAAGTCATCGTCTCTGTCAACATACACAAACTGGAAAAATGAACATCATGATCATCCTGCAAGATGGCGAATTGCGAACTTTTTTTATAAAATGGATTCGTTTACAAGTTATCATCGGTAGGTTAAGTGGGATGTGCATGTTTGTGTTAGATAAAATGTATATAGCTTCTTTGAAATAATGCAATTAAAATGGTACTAAAATGGTTTTGCATATTTTTAAGTTGATAAGTTTAAAAATACATTAATCGGCGATAACAAAACTTGTTGTAGGTAATAGCCAATAATATTTCTTATTGAAGTATGATGCATATCTACCAACTAAAAAAAAAATAGGGGGAAAAGTTGGATTGTAATCATGTTTTTAAGATAAAAAAAACTTTACCCTCTTTATACCAATTACAAATATTTATAATGTATTTGTTTATTATTTCATAAAGAAAATCAGAGAAATTTTTGAATGGAGGGCGGTGAACATTTTAGGCTTAGTTCAGTGTGCCACGAACTGAAGAGTGTCGAATAACATTGTTGTAGTCAAACAGATGTTTTCACTTTTTTCAGAAATTCGATTCTTTATTTCAGAAAAATTTCATGGATTTCTGACATACCGCACGCTATTTTAAAAAGCAACAAATATCTCAACTGTTACCAGTAACCATTCAAGCTCAAGAATATAGTAAAACTAATTTGTATGCCAAAAGTCGTTACCCCGCCTGCATGAGCTGATTCACAGCCGTTAGCCGTTACACTTCCGCTTCACCACTACTGCTAAGCTTACACTCTAATACAGAGTACTGCACAAAGATGTAGTCCAATGTCAAAATCATATTGAAATTATGGAGTAAAACGACTTTGTGAACTGTAATGTACGATACAAGTGCATTTTCTGTTTCAATTTCGTTTGAAACAGCAGTTTAAAACTTGAAGCAAAATGACCCGCAATTAACTGAAGAAAAGCATGACTATCTTTTAAACTAGCTTTCACCATTCATCTTCGTATTTCATTAAACAACAAACAGGTGACCTGACATTCTAACCATGTTTGCTTGCAACTGTCATTATTATACATCCATAATTAATTCATTAAAAATAGCCCAACCTTGACATATAGCAGAGTAGAAATTCATTACAATCGGGTTGATGGACTACAGTTGTGTTCGGCAAGATCTGCATGCGTGCCAAAACCCGATTTTCCCCCAATTATATAATTTGTTTTTTCGGCAAAACGCTGCCATTGCAACTAGACAAATGTACCCCTGCCTCGGCCATATTTATTTGCAACGCCTACGCCACAGTCGTATACCTTGACAAAAACAAGAGGAGCGCCACCCCTCACCCTAGGAGTGCCAACCGAGTTTGGAAAAGGTTACATATTCGTAATCTTTGGGGAAAAAACAAGGCAGTTGCTTGAAAATTGAATTCCGAGTCGCAATTTATTTACCTTGGCTCAACCCAGAGATAACGCAGATACGGTAATTATAAGCCACGGAGGCCCGGTGTGACTAGTTCCCAATGAGTTCCGAAAAACTCAATCTTTAATTTTCGTCTTGTATCTCAACTGTAACACCCTGCTTACATTAGTAGCAAAGGTGAACGAAACTCAATCGATCATGGCTCACTCAAGGGTGCATGGGTTAGGCCCTAATCTCAAAAATTCTCCTTATGAAATAATCGAGAAGGTAAATTTACAAATTAGATTTCAATATGGAAATCCTTCTCAATTTCAACATGAATGTTCATTCAATTATGTATATAATCTAACACCTCATGTAATATTTCCCATGGAAATTGGTACAGTGGAATCTTGGTTTACGAACTTAATCCGTTCCTTGACCCTGTTCGTGATCCGAATAATTTTTTTCCATTGCAAATAATGTAAATCCAATAATGCGTTCTTTGACCTAGAATTTTTTTTAACATGTTATGGCTTTATGTGTGGAAATAATACAGAAAGGAAATAAATATAACTGTAATATTAGAAGAAAGTAGTTTAATATATACATCCATGATTTCCAACATTAAAGGAAATAAAGACACTCACGTGGTGTCGTCATGTTAACGTTGCTGTGGATCAAGTTAATTCGCAGATTCTGTTTAAGAAATGTACTTTAACAAACATTGTTTCCATTAGGAAAACTTGTATTATTATACTATATTCTGTTGTTAATTATATGATTTAAGTCTCAAATCGACGTCATCAATCAATTGTCAACCATTGCATCGTTCGTGAAGCGAAGCAACATGTGTTCTTAAACCCGATTTGTTCGTAAACCGAGGCTCCACTTTAAATTCAGTTGTATTACCCTAGAGGATGCCATTTGCAACAAGGAATTCCTTTTATGTATATTAAACATTATACTGAATGCAATTTTAATTCAAAATGGTAAATGCTAATCAAAAACATTCAAAACGTATTCTAAAATATGCATGTGCATTTACATGTGTTATGTACCAATCTGATCATTGGTCTTTTGCATCAGACATAATCTAGTACATGTAGGATTCTTCAATTTTCTCAATTGATTTCTGATACAATGATTTTTTAGATGAACATTGGTCTAGACCTGATCAGAGTTATTTGGCAGGTTACGATAGCGTGTCTATGTGCAATTAGGGACAAATAATCCCCACTGGCTCGTATTTGAGTTCACATAGCCCAACTTCTCAAAGTTGTATGATGATGATGATTGAATGCATCAACTTATAGATTAACTGGTTTGTAAGTTTGAAACCAGGGCCGCCACAAGACCCCCTGCACAATTTATTGGAAAATCAACTCCTCGTTTCAGACTTAAAGTTCACAGGCATTCATTCCTTTTGCCCCACTCAATTTATCAGTATATCTTTGATTTAATTCAGGTTCAACACACTATTATTAGCGGACGCCACAGATGAAGAATTATTTATTAAAAATCCAGTTTCGCCATCGGAATTTTCATTAAAGTCATAACTTGTCGCTTACAGGTACCAATTCTACTGACAATCTCCTTAACGATAAATGGCAAGCTACACCATTTTTTCGAGCCTATAATGGCGATTGTAACAGGTTTTTAATCACTTTGTCTTGTACTTTAGCGCTGAATTATGAGCACGATTTATTGAGAATTTACTATTCAGAGAGTAGTGCAATCTGCATCTGTTGATTATGAAAGTAGCTGACATTAGTGTTGTAAATTATTCACAAATATGTATAGTTAATTAATGTGATATTTTCACTCTATTCATTACATTTGTGCGATTGAATTCCAAATTAATTAGGAATCATTAGCTGAAATATCCACAGCCTTTAAATCTGTCCACATTGGCTTAACAACTTAACAAGTAAACATTTCATAACTTGGACAGGTAACAATAATCAAAGAATGACATTTCCAATATGATCACCATTGGTAGAAAATTGGCCCTGGGGTCATTTATTCTATAACAATAAATTAGATGGCGCCACGTGTGAGTGTAGAAATTACCTTTGACAGCCGCCAGGGTGCGCTCCAGATTGCGGATGGTTACCCTGACGAGGCTGGAGTTGAGCTTGAGGATGGGAGATCCGTTATCCTCCAGAATTTCATTGACCATGAAAATCCGTGTATCTCTTTCACGCACATTGGCCTGACAGATCTTGGTGTTGCCAAAACCGTCGACGACCACCAGTTGATCAGCAAACGATAAGTTGCCTTTCATCAAGCGTTTGATCTGAATTTCGGCCTTGTACAATTTTCCATGTTGATGGAAAACTTCATCTGAAGTAGCTCTGGCCTTCCTCTCCCTGAACGACTTCAGAACTGTTCCAGTGAACACAATATCCGCCATGTTTTCTCTGGCTTCCAGACTCTCCTCATTGCATTTCTTCGCTCGTCGTCCAGCATCCGAAAAGTCGATCGTACCGACGAAAATCACCAGCAAGAAGACAATGAACGACCAAATCGCCATTTTTCCAAACTGCTCTAAACGGTGGTTATGACTTTTAAGGTGGTCCCCGGTTACTTTTCTCGAAACATTGCACTACATTTATGGAGTATTCAGAGCGACTTTTGCCAACGAAACTTCCAATCAACAACTGCACACACACACTTTTGAAAACAGGAAAACTTTCGAATCTAGTTTTCCTATATCTTCGACTATTAGGCAGGCGTTTTTTCAACAATAAAAAAACGTCAAAAGAACCACTCGTAAGATGTGAGGTTCTATACAGCAATCCAAATATTTTGATTTGAAATACAGGTTTAAAAAAAAAAATTATTAAGTTATGATGCACGAAATCCAACCAGATGGAGTTGAAAGCGCTGAATCTTCACCTTAATTTCGGAACTAATGAAATCTTCAAGTTTGGTACAGTTTGATTAAGTCGGAACAAGTTTCGCAAGTTTCAAACCGTGTGATAGAATCCCACTATATCCCAAATGGAGAAACAGTGAAGACGAAATCCACATTGTCCAAAACCATGTTGAGCGAAGTTTCTCCAAGAACTACCAGTTGACGCATCCGTTCAAAACCTTTTTAAAAAGACAAATCGCCGTTTTCTTGGCAGGTGGCAGAGAGCACGAATGGAACCGACATAGAAAAAAAAATCGAAACTTCTCCTCCCAAAGCACGAAACCGAAGGTTTTTCGTGTAGATGCTATCTGCTTTTCTGGAAGAATGGACTTCTTGCTGGGATGCTCGCCTTCCAACGAAGCTACTACTCGGAGTTTCAGGTAGCCAAAAACACGCAAAAAAATCACGCACTAAATCCACACTAACGGGGGAGCCTTCGCAAACACGGGTTGACAGCCACTTGACCAAGGGAGAGGCGCGACTGTTGCGGATGAGTTCCGACACCCGAAACACGAAGGGACAACCTTTAAGACGAGGCATCGAAAATGGTGCAATTGGCGTCTGGAGGCGATACGACGTTTTACTACACTCACAAGCATCACGTGACACCCTCAAACAGTTGACACTGGCGGGCACAAAACCCCCAAGAAACGGTGTTGCCAAAACAAAGCCAGACAACAGAAACTGCCGAAATTAGATTTATAGCCAAAGAAAATGTGGCTAGCCACAGCTTTCCACCATCTTTATCCTCAATATATACAGATAAAACGCAATAGGGTCAATTCAACCATTGGAATGCGGTTCGATAATTTTATTGGTTTATTAATACGTATGCATTTAATTCTAATAAGAGTACATTATTTAACTTGAATTATGTGGCTAGATTTCATTGGTATGAATACGACTGCACAGTGTTTTGCAAGCAAAGATGAAAAATGATTGTTTCAACTTTAAGTAAATTAAAACTTGCATACTGATATACAGTGAACCTCGATCGGTTTACGAACTTAATCCGTTCCTTGACCCTGTTCGTGATCCGAAGCAATTTTTCCCATTGCAATTAATGTTAATCCAAATAATGCGTTCTTTTTCCTAGAATTTTTTAACATATTATTGCTTTATGTATGGCAATAATACAGAAAGGAAATAAATATAACAGAAATATTAGAAGAAAGCAGTTTAATATATACATCCATGATTTCCAACATTATAGGAAATAAAGACGTAAACCCACGTGGTGTTGTCATGCTGACGTTGCTGTGAATCAAGTTCATTTGCAGATTCTGTTTAAGAAATTTACTATAACAAACATTGTTTTCATTAGGAAAATTTGTATTATTCTACTCTATTCTGTTTTTAATTATATGATTTACTAAGTCTCAAATAGACGTCATCCACTGCATCCGCAATTGGCGTGGATAAAATAAGTGACGAACTTTTTTGCCATATTGCACTGTAGGCTATATCCTTGAAACTTTGATTTTAATTTGAATACTTGGAAATTCTAACACATTTTTTATGTTTGCTGTATTTAGTAAAACGTATCCGTAACAAAGATGTTCTGCTGAAACTAGTAAAACAATTGCAGAAACTCGGACCTTTGAATATTGGTCCAGAGAACTGTGTTCGTGGACTAAAGCATCGTTCGTGAAGCGAAACAACAAATGGTGTTCGTAAACCGAGGTTCCACTGCAATAATGATTACCTAAACAATAGCGTACAATAAATGATTAAACAGTACTGTTAATTGCATATAGGGAGAAGCAGTGTTGTCATCCATTATACCTCCGTGTATACATCCATACGTTATAGTAAACCATTGGTTGTCATAAAAAGTAGTAAATGCCCAAAACTTCACATGGTCAACAGTTTTTTTCTCTCCCAATATGTCAAATAAAAGTCGCCGCTTGCCCATCAATATCACCCCTGAAGACATGTGGAAGGTATAACCTAATTAATGCCTCTTTTTTTTTGGAATTGATTGATTGGCCGACAATTTGAAGGTAAATCGCCTCGTTAAATGCCATGTTAAGTTCTGTATTTGTCAGATAATTGAGACGCATCTAACCTGGACGCAAATTTTTCTGCAAAAGATGATTAAAGCAGACCTCGTCTTATCAGGTACATAGTAACTAAAGCATTTGAAGTGGAAAGTTTAGGTCCCATTGTGCATTTTTAAATCTCTATCGTTTAACGAAAATTGCTTTAAAATATCAAACAAGGGAAAGTTTTCATATAGTTACAAATTTATAAACATTCTTTTCTTCAAATTTCATCGTAACCATGCGACGTAGCCATGTCAATTTAGCAGAAAATGAATTTCTAAATTAAATCAAGTGATAACCAAAAAGTTAAACACAATTTAGCAAGTAAACAATGCAATGCCGGCAAGTTTTCAACTCCTTTAGTGTTGCTAAATTGTCTTAATTTGTGATAATTTTAAGCAATTCATGTTGGGTAAATTCAACACTAACATTATTTGTCAACACATTAATTCAGATTTGTACACACTGTAAATGGCAATATTACAGCTGTTTATCGAATATTTTGGTAACATTCATTTTGCTTTTACTTATTTGGGGTTATAAAGATATATTTTCACAAATCCCTAAAAAAAAACTTCATTTGAAGTGGGTATCATCAAACGTTTTGTGACTATAATTGCGTTGAAACGAATGTAGAAGATGAGATGATGATGGATTTACAACTTGGGTGAAAAAATACACTAAGTTTTCAACTATAATTGAAAAATTAGCAGAATACACGCTTAGAATCAATCCTATGTTGCATGAACAAGCATAGATAGAGATACCAAAAAATACTACAAAAATCCTTATTTTTTATGGAATTTTTTAAAAATACAGCGATGAAAACAAGACGATATTTTTTTTGAGAAAAAAAAACTAACTTCCCCCACTTTCTTCCGTATCTATTCTGCCAAAAAGATCGATGTTGGTCATATTTCAACAAGAGGTTTCCATGCAGCCAGACATTGAACGGTTCACAAGTATCCATAACAATTTTTACGAGTTTTTCGCAAGTACCACGCATTACGCATCCGTAAATTGTATATAAGGTGTAAAAAAATTCGTTATATCTCCCCTCAATTCACACCGTAAGAAAACAGGTGAAAACGACGTTAAGTTCATGCTTGCGCATACCAAGTGACATCGTCCTAGCTAATTGCAGAAGTCGTTAATTTCCACACCGTGCAAGGCAACAACTATTTTTCCACCGTCTATAACAAACACCCTTGAGCTATGGCAACAGGTTGGAAGCTAACTAACTGCCAATGGAGCATCAAAAATCAAACAATGTCATTTTATCTTTTCATTTCACATCAGCTTGTATGACTTGGGAGTTAATCACCCTTCAGCTAATTAAATATTTACTTTCGCAAAATACACGCTCCCTCATTTCAGGCCATCTTTGAATAACCAGTAATGCCCAACGGCAACTCTGCAAATCATCTTAGAAATTACATATTGTGTAAATTTGTATCCATTATGTAAATCTGCAATATCTACTTTGAGATGGGCTTATTTTCTTAAAGAACTACACATTTATCTTCTCACATTTTTCCTTCAAAACTTGCACCATTAACGTAGTCTAATTTATCATACCAGGGCCCTATTTCACAAAAATATGGTCTTGTACTTGTAGGGGTATGGAGTGATACTTGTACAAAAAGTACAAGTTGTTGTGTTCCACAGAAAATATTTGTACAATTTTAACTTGTTAGACCATACCTTACAAGTTGCAAGCAAATCTTGTCAGTTTACAAGTGTTCTGTTCCACAAAGGTATTGCTATTAGTAAATTGCTTGCAACTTGTAGCGAATTTGTTATAGGTAAATGATTACTTGTAAATTAACTATTAGAAAGCATTTGGAATAGGAATAGAACGTTTTTAATTGAATAAACATGTGGGCCAGTGACAGTGACGATCACTATCTGTTTTTGACAAATTGCTGCTAAATTTACCAAAAATTATGCCCTTTCTAGCTTCAATAGCACAGAGA
>JAQGAE010002268.1:0-18564 GCA_034696685.1 Julus scandinavius | reverse complement strand
AAAGTTGCTAAGTCTTTTTATTTTGTCAATTTGTGAAATTTTACTGGTGTCCCATCAATTAAGTTGACCACTGTATATGAAATGTTAATCTTTTGTGATGCTGAACATAAAATATGACAATACCTTCGTAGTTTCAATTTCGTTTCCGACCCTGACACTCACAAAAATTAAATGTCACAGCTATAGTATAGTGAAACTCATTTCTTGCAGAATATGCAGGATATACATAAAAGTTTAATGAAACTATAGTACTTATAATACAACATAATACAATTATCTAACAACATGAAGTTGTGTGTATCTATATTTGAAGACACACCAATGTATCTTCAACCAATGTATTCTTACTATGCTACTTAGTAATATAAATATGAAACTCTTAAATTTAGCGTGTACTCAATTGCGGATTTCTGAAGCAGATAATTTGTTGGGTTTCCAAATGAGGCATTGGTTTACTCTATACGTATGTAGTAGCTGAGTTTATGAAAACTTACACCCGCCGGTGTTGCTTTTTATTAACAATTTGCAAACACTTTCATAAATTGAACTACAAATTTATATACATGAATTGTTAGTTGGGTTTTTATGCATGGGCACATGCCGGAAAGCCAAAGCACCGTGACATGTTACTCCTTGCGAAAATGAGATAGTGACAAAATATGTTCAAATATTATTATTTGCAATATTTCAATAAGTTTATCCAAAAAAAATTAATTTTTGAAGTGACGTTGCTAGTTAGCCTTATAAATAGTTAAAAAGGAACAACAGTGCCAAGAATCAAAGTATTTAAAAAAATATTTATGTTTTATGCAGGGACTTTGGGGCAGCGCTAATGGCATCCCCTGGCCTTCATACAACCCTTTCTGTGGCCTTAAGGCGGCACGTTTTGGCCTTCGGATTTTCTTGGTTCATTTTACTGCTTGCCATTTGTTAATTATATAGCGATTAATATTCTTTTAATGTGCATGTACGGTATTACGGTTTAATTTGTAACCTTGACAACGAAAACCTTGTTGCTGGCTTCAAATGACAATTCATGTATATGTGATCTAGTTTCGCATTTATCCTGCTTTGGCGCCACTATCTAGACGTGAGAGTATTTCTTTTCGATTGAGGTTACTAAAATCAAACGAAACATGCTCATTGAAACCTTTCATCTTCGCTGAACAGTGCTGCAGTGTGCTGTTAATTCAGTAATTTAATATTTCTATCGATTTTAACTTCTTATATAATCCTGTCAATGGCGTGATAGTGAACGAATAGCTGATCAACAGGCAGGTAAGCAGATGTCTTGTTTGTTATGTTGGAAGACAGCCAATGTACAGTATGGACGTCATTCATTAATTAGAAACGGTAAGCTTTATTTTTTAATCTCGTAAGTTGACGCAGTTTTGTAGTTAGGACAGAAATTTTTTTTCTCCATTTTTATGTTTTTAATTTATAATACTTTAAATTCTAATTGTTAAAAACCTAATTGTATTAAATACAAATACATATTAGATATTCAATACAGCAACTAATTTTTACATAACTACTGAATACTAATCGTTGTACGTTTACTATTCAATACTGTATATCATAAGCTTATTGTCTATATAATGAAATAAATGTAAATATTAAAAGGAATAACTTAAAAAACCAAAATTCAAAAGTTGCTGGAAAAGACTATTCTGTTGCTGAGGAGATGCTGCGGTACAGCATTATGCATTCTATAATTATTATTACGTTTTAGTGCACAATAAATTACCACAAATATTGATAAGGGGCAATTAGGAAAAAATCATTCAAGGTGTTTACTTTAGTATTGTGTAAATATCGAACTGTTTATCTTTATTAAACAATATTTTGTAAATGTTATCTTAAAATGGTTTCTGAAAACATGTTGCACGTGATATTGGACATTAATTTCGAGGTTCATACGATTTTAAAATTTAGTCGCTGAGGATATGGCACATAATCCAATTAAAAACTTGTAGTGTCAACAAGTTAGTGTAATGTGTACAGGTTTGCGACAATAAATTACTCACAGCAAACATTCTGGGGGCACGTCCTGCCCCTCCCCTTCTCCCTAATGGCAGCAAACATTCATTACACCAATGCTTGACAGGAATCATACTGAAAACGCACACTACTAAAATAATTCATCAACACGCTTTACTGTCAAACAGTGGTGTAATGTATGATTGCTGAAATTAATAAAATAAAACATGTCCACTGAACGTTTGCTATACGTAATTCAATGCCGCAAACGTGAGTATTAAACTAATTTAACGTCGCTCTCCAAGTTTATAACCTAGAAATCTATGTCCAATGTCACTTGTAACATGTTTCCTGGAATTTCCACATGTTGATTCCTATTGAATTGCAAAATCAGATTTTAGCTAAATGGTGGCTCAATACGCTGGCTAGCATTAACAATAATAATAAAATACAGTTTTATTTTATAGCAAGGACCCCATAATGGCAACAAACTCTACTTCCAGCCTATTGCGAGAATTACCTTGGGATCAAACTTTAGCTTTGCGCCAAAATTTTGTTCCGTAATGTTGGCATTTTAAGTTTTCAATTATATGTTATAAAATTTTAGTTAATTAATTTATGAAGTTTTTTTTTTCTTACATTAATTTAGAAAAGCGTGCCAGCTCCATTATGAGAAGAGTCCATTGAAAATTGTGCGGGCCAAAAAACAGTACATGTATGATGATTTGGGCCAAGAATTTTTAGACTGCATAAGTATTTCAGCACATGGTAAGCGTATAATGTAAATAAACTATTGAATTGTAGTTAGCATCATTCTAAAAAAATCGCCGTGTATTATCGTTGTATAGAGGTCACGTTGTGGTGGTTGTGATTTTTAGAAATTGCAAATCTTCAAAGCCTGAAGAAATTTTAAAATCCTGCGAAAATCCGGTGAAAAACTTGTAATATCTTTTCATATATGTACTTTACTATCAATATTCTCTCAGAAAAATGAAATACTACGTATCTTTTTTACTTGTAATAATTTGTGAACTAATTATGAGTTTTCATTAACGGCATATAATGATCTTAGCAAAAATGAAAATGGTCAATACAAAATTCTCTGAATGTGTTCATAATACCAAATATTGGAGATGAGCCCAAAACTTCGTTATTGTTCGATTTTCGATAATTCGTTTCATTGTTTTTACAGTAGGCCATTGCCATCCAAATGTGGTGAACGCTGGCGAGTTTCAAATGAACCAACTAATTAGCTGTGAAGGACACGTTCCGGCAACTTACCAGGAATATTCCAATCAAATGTTGAGGACTTTGCCAGCGAATTTTAATGTCTGTATTTTCTTAAATTCAAGGTAATATATATTTTTGTCATTACCGTGAAATGTGGATACTTTGGGTCAAGGGGAGGTAACTTTGGGTCAGTCATCTTTTTGACCAGTTGGAATGTCTTTAGCTAAAAGCGAGTTTCAATGGTGCACCAAATTGGAGAGAAATGCTCTACCATCATATTGTGGTGACTTCCCAATTTTCTGAATTCCGTTTACAGTAGAACCTGTCTAAAAGCATACTCTTGGGACCGGTGAAAAATATGCTTTCAGACAGGTTCATCAACAGACATGCGCACATACAGCTGCAAAATTGGGAATTTTCCCTTTTTTCAATTCTAGATGAGTCATTAGCTATTGGGTACCATTTTAGTACATGTACTAGTCCCTCAATTGCCTTGCATCCATAGCTACCTGTTGCATTTGGTAATAATTGTGTAGGCCTAAATCAGAAAAAAAAATGGCGTGTAAAGGGTCAATGCGCACAAGAATTACAGATTCGGTCCATATAGCCCTGTGTCAGTACAAAAAGGATTATCCAAGTGCTTCACACAAGGAACTCGTACAGTGGCTTGAGAAAAATCACAACATCAAGGTCAGCCAAGCCACAATCTCTTAGAACACTGAAGAAGTCAACAGAGTATCTAGCCACATCTGACAACACAAACCTAAATATTGAACATTTACGGGTCTTCAGATACCCAGTTATTACGTTAGTCAAAAACCAGAATGGCCAAAAATGTTTTGGACATACTATATGGCATTGATAGCTATATATAATTTCTCCTAGGGATAAAATTGACAAATTATGCCATATTCGGAAAGAAAAGGACGTTGATTCCATTTAATCCCGTCGGTTTCTGGTCGTAATTAGTGCACACTTTTTCAGATTTTAAAAACCACGCCTAAAACTGGCTCAAAGAATCCAAATTTTACAGCATGTCTTCGATTTAACACTTTAGTAGTTGATGACATTTTTCATTTCTCTGCTAAAAATGCAGTTCCGAAGCAAATGATCTTGCATTACAACTAGCAAGAGCTTACACCAAAAAAAAAGACGTTGTAGTAATAGATCAGTAAGTGGATTAGAGACGAATTTACGATTTATTTTGTGCTTCCATTTTCGAGTCAATACTTTCATTGTAATTCACTTAGCTCTTTTCACGGAGGTCTTGGAAGTCTTGCAGAAATAAGTCCAAATCAATTTAGCAAATTGTCGGAACCAAAGAAGGAATATGTACATGTGGTAAGCTGGTCTGTTAAAAATTAGATTTCATAATTCAAACGCAATAAATAAACTGCATTATACCTATTGCCAGATTCCCTTTCCTGATGTTTATCAAGGAGTTTATAAAGCAGAAGATCAAGATGCTTGCGCTAAATATTTACAGGACGCTAAAAATATTATTTCTCAAGCCATTTCGTGCGGAAGACAGGTTTGTATCATTAAGATAATCACAACTTAATGGCAGCATGGCGATAAAATTTCACTTTTCAATTTTAAAAATGTGATGCATGGTGTTTGTAGAATAACTTAGATAATTTGAATCTGCTTGAGATAATTGGATAAACATAAAATGTAAGTTTATACAGAATGGGAACAAAAATATCAATGATACAAATACATGTCAGAAAATCGAATGACATGCTTTTCTCAGTCGATATCAGTTTATCCATGTTAAATTATTTTTATTGCAGACATCGCATTTTATTTTGACAGATAGCATGTTTTATGTCGGAACCAATATTCACTTGTTCTGGAATTGTTTTTCCTCCAAGAAATTACCTGAAAGAAATCTACGAGTATGAAAAAGTGTCTAGCTATTTGCAATTTAATTAACGAAAAAATCTGAATTTCATTTTTGGCTTAAATGTTGTTAAGATTTATACACAACTTGGGAGGAATTTGCATATCTGATGAAGCCCAAACCAGTCTAGGAAGAATTGGTCGACATTTCTGGGGATTTCAAATGCAAGGTTAGGAATTTAATCGTAAAATTGCCATTGCAGTGCTTTCTTTTTTTAAAAAATTCATTGCTTTTTATATTTGTAGACGTGATTCCAGATATATTAACTGTTGGAAAGCCATTGGGGAATGGATATCCTGTTGCAGCTCTAATCACTCGTTCTGAAATAGCGGGAATAATTCCTAATTTATCTGATTTGGTAAGTCTAAATAAAATATGTATTTTCCTCTTTGATGTTGTTAATATTTTGCCCTATTTGTTACAAACTGTGCTGTTGAATTGTAATTAGAAAATAACAGAAAATTTCATTTTTTAGCTATTACTTGAACCAGTGTCTTATGCAGTTGGGTTATCAGTATTAAAAACCATAGAGCAAGAAGGCCTGATGGAAAATGCTGCGTTGGTTGGGAATGTTCTTTTGAATGGATTAATAGAAATTATGGATCGACACGAGCATATTGGAGACGTAAAGTATGTTTATGCATTGTTTAAACTTTAAAAAACTGTTTTAATTGGTTTTATATTTTTCATTTATGGGACAAGAGCAAAAAAATGTACGCCACACACTCTTATTTTGTCTTTAACACGGAAAAAACCAGATCATTTTTAACGAGATTTGATGTTATTTTTTAGAAAAAAAACTGGTGTGCTATATAGATTTTTAAGGTTAACTTACCAGTGTGAACCCGCGTTCAAAAATCAAACTCGTTTAGCGATATTTCACTCTGACCACTTGAGGATGGAAAGAATAAGGTCAACTTACCTAATACCAATTTTACATATACCTACAGGCGTTTTCTCACTTATATTTTCATTAAACCCATAATTTTTCAATCATAAATACAGAAAAAAGGTAACCGTGTGAAAATGAAGACGCGCATGCTTCGAATGTAAAAATACAAATCTTAGTATGAATTTTCTCCATCACTCTAAACTAAGAAAACTAATTTTAAAAATAGAAAATTTATAATTTTGCAGAGGGGCTGGCTTATTAATCGGAATCACTATTGTGCAAGACAAAAGTAGCAGAAAACCATCGCAGGAATTAGCTGAAGAAATTGTTTACATGTAAGCATCTTATGTAATGAACTATGAAAATTAATAGTCTTGACAAATTTGTGTCAAATTTTATATATATGCTTAATACTTTTTAAGAAGAAAGATATTCATTTTAAGATGACAGCTCTAAGTAATAGATAATTCATTTCAATTTTTTTCCTCCATTACACTTTTCATTGTGTTGAAGGTTGAAGGATGAATTTATTTTGACTATAAATGATGGTCCTTATCGCAACGTCATCTGCCTGACTCCACCCCTTTGTTTCACCTGTGACAATGCCGTGACATTCATTGAAATCTTTGACAAAGTTCTATCTATCATTGCAACTGCTTCTGTTGAGGAATTTGAGCAACCTGGCACTTCGATTATGTTTGCCGGTTTGCCAAGGTAAGAATAGCATTCAATCTTCTAGCATTTAACTTAAGCAGTTTCTACAAAGTTGTAAGACCAGTAGGCTTTAACACTTACATATACCCTCTGCCGGTTTGATTCAAGGAGCCAAATTGTTCATTATTGCATAGTTATACGGCTAAGAAATAATGAGAAATTTCTTAAAAATAGCTCATGCATTGTTATAGGACATACATAAACATGTAGTCCGTACCCAGTTTGATCAGGTATGTAAATGAACCAATTCTCCCACTTTCTCGCATAAACCCACACATACGCAACTTTATCATGTAATTAACAACAACAAAAGAATTTAAGCAAACATTTAGTATTCAATTCGATTCTACCTATTACCCTACACTCAGACAATAGATGCCATATGACATGTCAGTATGCCAATGCTGACTGTAGGATAATAAATTTGAATTGAATATGGTAGTGGGTAGTGCACAATTTCAAGAGAATGCTCCTACGTATAAGTAGCGGCTTAGACATCAGTGTTAGATATAGTATGGTTTTAGTAACTCAAACTTATAAGAACATTCTATGATATTTTGTATTTTCAATTGATATAAATATATATTTCAGATTGTCATCTAAAGTTCCTATAGATGTCAACTTGTCAACAGATAGTGACAGCGAGGATGAACCCCTTTGCAAACGTCCTAACAATTTTGCTGACATTGATTAATTTTACCTCACATTGCTTGCCCATACATTTCTAGAGTGCTCATATATTTGATGCTCGAATTGCCCCTTATTATTCTCTGGTGAAGTTTTCGTAGTCCACGATATAGTGTAAATAATGGTGAACTTAAAAACAGATGATTGATAGCGTTGGATTTCATTCATCTTAGTATAATAAGGGCATTACAACATAGAATTATAGAAATTAGATGTTTTATACACTATTGCATCACATTAATCGCGATAAATTGCTGAAATTACCAATATTTGTATAACAAATTAGTTATTGGTGTTTCTAAGAAACACCATTTTATGGTAATTTTGAAACCAATCGGGTTTTTTGTTTTTGATTATATTCTAGTGATACTGGCTGGAGAAGTGTTTTCAACCTTTATCAACTCACATGCACACTAAACACGTTCTAAAATTGTTGTGGCGCAGTTCACATTGAAAAAAGAACTAAAATCATCGAGGCACTTTAATGCCAAGGGTAAAAAAACATGGGGAAATAAATGATTTCTTGTATATTTGGTAAGAACAGAAATCATCCAAGCTCTGAGACACACGCTATGAAAAACACTGTTCTAGAGAATGCATTATTGGTTTCTTCCAATTTAAATATTTTAATGAAATGGAAATACTATTTTTTTGACAAAGTTTAATTATGGTATAACTAGTGTTATAGTTTGTATTGTATTTTTATAGTACTTACAAATTAGGAATTTATTTTACAAGATATCTGATCATTCAATTTAGTCTAGAAATGTTACTCGCATACGTTTACAAAATTAGACACATGTTGTTGACCAATATTCCAAAATATATTCTTAAATGAACTATACGATTTTTGAAAAATAATTTTATTTAAATCCGTCCTCACGTAACCTTTTTGTCGATTTCTTCAATTTCTCTGTGTTCATATACAATGACTTCTTAAACTTCTCAAATTTTTTTTTAAAACTGAAAGCCTTTCCTGATTTGCCTGAACTGTGTATGTATATTTTTATTCGAATTCCAACTCTAGTCATTTTCATTTTATTGGTTAGTTATCTCTTCCAGTTCCATAGATAATATATATGGGACGAGGTCATGCCAAACAAAAGGTTACGATTACATTGAACAGGTTTTTGAATATCTAGTTACACGATCAGCCAGCCCATCTTTTTATCTACTTTTTTGTCGATGGCAGGTTAACAATTATACGCATTTACCTGCGTTTTTCTATAATAGTGTGGTACCTAACGGGTTATGATATGTGCTATATCTGCAAAAGATGACGAAATGTGCACATACCAAATTTCTTTTTAAAAAAATATGTATTTTTTGCAATTTGTATATTCAAAAAATTGGCATTTTTTAATTGTCTTAGTTAGAAATCAAAATGGTTAATCGGCTTGTTTTAAACACCATCCCAATATCTCATAATTTTCATAATTTGAAAAAAAATTATAATCATTATGTTATACAGTATATTTTGCTGTAAATAAAACTAATCAGTGAATTAAAGCTGGCTACATTAATTGTTGTAAATGAGTTTGTGCTAATATTCAAAACAATACTTTAAAGCTGACTAAATTAAGGAATTCTCAGAATCAGCTTTATTCATAAAAAAAACCCTAATTGAACATATTTTATAATTAAAGCAACTCCATTGTAAAGATAATTCTTGAGAACAAATGCTGTTTGACATCCAGTTAGTTTATGGTGAATGAATCATTAGGTCAGCTTATAAATTTAGTTGCAGGTTGATAGAGGGCGTTGATTTCGAAAATAATTACTTTAATTGCAGGCTATTATAAATATAAAAAATATTGGCACGTAGCCTGGATACAATTCCAATGCATACGCCCCACCATTTATCTCATGGTTTCGAACTATAAACTAGTGTCTAACATATCGACATGTTTGTATTGAAAATAACCGGTGTTTTATTCAAAAACTGCTTATAAAGGATGTACTTTTCATTATTGTTATTCAAATAAAACGAGCGCGAATTTTTAAACATGACCTTGCTTGGGTTGAATGAGAACACCAATTTAGATTTCAGATGGACTTTGAATTGCTCATTGTTTCCTGTCGTTACACAAGCCAGTAATTTTGCTTTCAAATAACAAACTAAAATGTTTCATTAGTGAGATAAAACTGTAGAAGATGAAAACAACGTTGCATAATACGGGCATCAATCAAAAGATAGTCACACGTTAACAATGGTTCCTTAGTGGGTGACGTTTACGTAACCCAGAGTACTTGCATGTTTGAGGAACAAGTTTCTGAAAAAGTTGTTGCAAAAGAGGTTGAAGGTAAGCTCGTGTTCGGGAAATGGGAACCTGTTTGCCAATAGCGAGGGATTAAGTTTTCTGCATTCCATTTGGATTAAACGGGGTAAAGGGAGTGAGCGTAAACCACGTGTGTGTACTACAACCTGCTGACCAGTTCACATTTCATGTCTGTCCAGACCTACCTACTTACGAATGTCAGGCCATTGTTGGCCTGCGGGTGTTTCAGTCTTATGGTGTTCTTGGACCGGCTTGGTGTAACGGAAACTAGGCAACTTCCGCTTTGAACTTTTTTAACTTTTTTAACTTTTCCCTTCGTCTTAAACACGTTTTTATTTTTGGGCTGCCGATTCCAAACCATTTGTTTATCACAAACTGCACATGGAAGAATGCTAATACCAAAAGGATATATTTGCATTTTCTCTACTTTATGCACTTGGATTTTTGTAATTTGAAGTTTCGAAGGACTGTAGTTTGAACACTTTAAAAGTTGTTGTTCCATGTGTACGTCACTTGGACTAATTTGAATGAAAATCTGCTGTGCAGGTAAGAAATGACTTAAGATATACTTGTTTGGTAATTTGTCTAGCTACCATTGTTGACAAGTAATCATCTTGCAACTTGTATAATTTTATGATATTGTGCAAAACTTATTGCACAATATATTTTATATTTTTCATGCAACATTTTCAAGATTCATTTGAAATGAAAATAGATCTCTTTTTTAACGTTATGTATATTTAGTATATGATGCAATATATGCAAAAGTAATCTTTTTGTGTATGAGAATATGTTTAATAAGGCATGTACAGGTATAATCAAATTTGGGAATGTTATTGGCAAAAAATTTATTATATTACATTTAATCTAAATTTTGTTTTAAGTTTTAAAACCAACTGAAGATTTTAATTTCGTGTCACGCATTTAATCTATACATACATCGGTGTCAAATTTTAATGAAACTATTTGCCTCAATATAAGAATCAATAGACACTAAAATTTAAACGAGATAATTTGTATTGTTTGTATACACTGAAAACTCAAAATGTGCAAAAAAGCACACCAAAATGTGTAAAAAAGTTGCACACTCATAAATGTGTAAAATTACCTATTTTGACATTTTGACATTCAAATGTGTTATATTGCATATAAAAATAGGTAATTTTACACATTTATGTGTGCGCAACTTTTTTACACATTTGGTGTGCTTTTTTGCACATTTTGAGTTTTCAGTGTATATACTAGTTATGTCGAATGTATAAAACTAATCAAGGTCATTAATTGGTCAAGGATGCTCTTGTTTATAAAGATAAAGCCATATGAAATGTATACATTTAGTCCCTAAGGCTTTGGTATCTAATGCATATACATAGGTTCAGAAAGGATATATGCTAACATCTAGCATGTCAAATTTGTAAATTTAAAAATGTAATAATCCATTGCTGTATCAGTTACATGTATAAATCAGAGTCAGTTTAAAGGAGTTCTGTGGGCTACTACCTGTCAAATCAAGTTATGTTTTTTATATATCTGACCTACAATAAGGTATAGAATTTTGTTTGCACATCGCCGATAGAAACTATTATTACAAAGAGAACATTGTTTCTATTTCCTGAACAATAACTGTAACCAAGATTCTTGCTGAGAGCAACATCATCGTAACTCAAGCAAACCTCTTTGTTGTTGTTTTTTTGTTTTTATTTTTTTTATTTTTTCTCTAAATTTTACCTTTGGGGGACAGCACGATTTGAACTTGAAAATGGCTTTTAAGTTCAGGTTAGGACAGCGCAAAGGTGAGGGATGGGAAAAGCACAGATGTTTTACCAAAGTCATAGAAAACGGCACCATGCACCAATTAACTGAAAACTTGCGAGAAATAAGTCTGAAAATCTATTTTATGGCCATAAACTTGAAATAATTGGTTTGCAAATGACGTTGAAAGCTAATTACATGTATGTACGTTATTTCATGACATTCTAAGTTTTCATTTTTTTATAGCCATTGGCTGTTTATACTTGATATTTCTTGAAAAAAAATGCAACTAATTAGCTTTGTTAGCCTTCAATAAGGCATTTTTTTTTGTATAATAGGGAAGCTATTATTCTTTCAAATTCATTCAAAGTTAACCTTGCGTAATGCAATTTTTCATAGTAAATAAATTAATGAATAATTTTTCATAATAAAATTTGATTAGCTACCCATTGGACAATTTAAGAATCTTGAACCTCCCTAAGCTGGATCACAACCCTATCACTTTCAATGGGTGAAATTTTAAAACCTGCTCACAGCCAAACAAAAAGAGATTAAATAAAAATAAAAATTGTTTAAAATAGCTTGATAAATCAGAAAGCGTATGATGATGTCGTTTTTCACTTTGAAATGGTAGAGTGTTTTAAAATTAATAAACAAGCTTGAAAAATGTACGTTAATTTGAATTCTTATGCTGCCACCTGCTGGCAGCGTGTGCAAATTAACGGACATTTTTCAAACTTGTTTATTAATTTTTAAAAATCTACCATTTCAAAGTGAAAAATGACATCATCATAGGCTTGCTGATTTCTCAAGCCATTTTAAACAATTTTTATTTTTATTTAATCTCTTTTTGTTAGGCTGTGAGCAGGTTTTAAAATTTCACCCATTGAAAGTGTTAGGGTTGTGAACCACCTTTATTTGAAATATAATTATATGAATATTCTCATCACGAGTACTGGAATTTGCTATTTATTTTTTAAAGTAAAGTTTAATTTAAGCGATTTCTGCTTTTTTTACAAATTACATTACAAGTAACCATGCTTTTCGTTATGCATAAATGCGAGAAATCTTATTTATTCATCATTTTATTAATACTTGATGAAAGTTATGCATCATCTATTTTCCCATGTTCTTCTCTTAAAAAACCAGCCATGCATTAAAAGAATTCGATTTCCCATTCTGTGGGTTTATTTGGGTGATAACAGGAATAGGCATGTAAATGTAGAAAGTGAGATTTCCATGTACCTTTAAAGTTGCATTCGTTAGCATGAATCTGAAAAATGTATTGATTGTATTTGAAGGGAACTAGGCCTGTCTACCCTGTAGTTTATTTACATGTATTATGGCTTTGATGAGGTGGAGTGTAAATCTTGTTCTATTTAAAAAATCCAGGGTAAATAAAACACCTGTTCGTATGTTTGAGTTTATTCTTCTATGTTGTATACAAGAACCAGGATATCGTTTGTCACGACTACAATTGAACCCTATTCATATGCGAACGAAATGGCGAGGCTTTTTGTATTTCCATTATTAAGTTTCGTTGAATTACTTTGAGCTCAATGTGGTTTGGGTCTATTTGTTGTTATGGTGGGTGTGTCTACACATATTTTGGTACCACAGAATATTAATATTAATATAGAAGAGGAACAACTTAGTTTTCCAACGGTAATGCAGTGATTTATTTTCATAGCTTAATTAAATCTGATAGCTTTTGATCTTTTGGGTGGTTTTCAATTCTTAAGTAACCCAAGGCCATGCAAAACCATTGAATTTAAAATTTGAAATTGCATCCTTTATAAAATTTCTCATATTCTAATAATTGAGGTCATCTCTAAACTCAGGCGAAGAAATTCAATGAACTAAACCTTTGTTAACTATCCTAGACCACCTAACGTGCTTTAAAAATCTAAAAAAAACATGAATGGATTTCCTTCTTTGTGTCCAACTTTAATCGGTTTTTTTAATATTATTTGGAAATATTGCATGTGCATTCTATAAT
Organism: Julus scandinavius; assembly: GCA_034696685.1. Taxonomy (NCBI): domain Eukaryota; kingdom Metazoa; phylum Arthropoda; class Diplopoda; order Julida; family Julidae; genus Julus; species Julus scandinavius. The sequence goes on along the minus strand of JAQGAE010002268.1, from coordinate 5,128 downwards.
ACCTGTAGAGAAGTTTAGTCATAATAATAAAAAATATGCAGTAGTTAAACAATATACCAAGATTTAAATTATGCTAAAAAATTTTTTTATTTGAACTTTTAGTGCAAGAGAATAATCTATAAAAGACCTTGCATTTTTGGTAGGATTTGTTCTTGTTGTTGTTTGTTGTTATTGTTGTTAATTTTCTACGTAAACAATTTTCAAACAATAGTTGTAGTTAATCTCTGTAACATAATTAATCCATTTTAACCCATAGCTCCTGCATTCTATGAAAAGCTTAAACCTTAACTTAGGAACATCTGCTCTTAAAATGTACTCGTATCCAAAAAAAAAAATATCGAAGATTTTGGATATTATACAGAATTGTTAACAATATATATTGCAAAACTTAAAACTAGAGTTTAACAACCCTCGCACTCATCAGCCACTGAAACCCCTCCATGCCAAAACTTCCCTTATGGAAACAATTGGTTATAAACTGATGCAAAGTGATGACAAAGTGAAAAGTTGATACTAAACTGGTAATAAACTAAAGATCTGAGGTTACTGCTAATGAAAATTGAGACATGGCAACCACTCTTCAACTACAAATGTTTGCAAATTGGTTATATTTGTTCCAAATACAGAAAATTTGCAATCAATTTTAAAACTGTTTGGCAGTCAGTTTTTTCGATAAGAGTTGCAATGCATGATAGTTTCCCTATTTTTTTACATTTCATTTTCTAGATTTGGTTGAAAACTACTGTAGTTGAAAACAGAATATAAATAATTTTGATGGAATTTTGAAGATTGAGAATAGAAATTTTGATGGAATTTATGCAAATCGGTTCTCAACTATAGGTTGAAATACATTTCCTGGTAGCGATTTTTCTTAAGACTAGGAAGAAATTATTTTAATTTTCACGTTATGCGTGAGCACGATATTATTCAAGGTGCAGGTTTGGTTCTTTGCCTTAGTTGAGCCCATTTACCGAGGCATCGAACTTCTGTAGACTGATACTGTTCCATTAATATAACCATCTATTAGTCGGCGGTATTTAGGTTAAATTAATTAAATAACTGTCGTGGTAAATTAAACTTTTCGTACCACAGCAGTCAACATACCACACTTGACATACATGTATAGATCAATGAAACAGCGGGGTGAAATATTGATTGATCGGACATGATAAGGTTTGTTTGTCTACAATGAAGTTACTACTTGTTTGATAGTGACCGTAAAAATTAATTCTAGCTTTATCAAGGTCTTTGTACCGCCCTCAAATGCAATTAAGAAAATATTTTGATTCCAATCTAAGTTGGGTGGCATACATGTATATGAAAGGTCTTTGACAACGGTTCTTAACGCTTATCAGTTATGTGGCTCACTAAACGTATCCCTCCCATAAAAATAACACATGCCTTGCCAGTGTCAAAATATAGACCAGTAATTATGTAACTTATTTTTGGTCACCCTAGCATGGTTTTAATTGTCAGTTAATTAGATGGCATAAAGAAAACGTTTATTTTGATTGAAGTTCTGACTTGTATTGTCGTATTCGTAATGTGTTATTGAACGTAACATTAAATGAAAAAATGACCCAATTATTTAATTCAAATGTAATCTTTACATTGAACCTCTAATTTATTATTGCACCATTTTGTGCTAAAACTTAATCTGAGGTTAAATTGTAGTTTGAAGGAAGCGTTATATGTACATTTGTATAAATACAAATATACATTTTTTCAAGTGTGAATAACTTACAACAATTTTAAAAAACACTTATTTTTCAAACGTAAAATGAACATGACAATTATTATTAATTATCGTGAATCCAACGTATTTGACTGAAACTTTGCTTCACGATGTACCTGGTAGTTAAATTGCTGTTATTACTGAAGTTAAACATATTTCCGGATCTTTATTTTTTTAAACTCACCTCAAATAGAAAAATATTTTCTTTTATTTTTTAAAATGCGTTTGCCAATAATTATATAGTTATCAAGTTTTTAATGGTTTTTGAATCAAGCCCACGATAGCGATAGTTCATTTTTATAGCTTAACCAGTCCAACCTGTTGAATTTTATCAGGTTTAATGTGCTTGAAAAGTGTGGAGAATAATTAAATATTAACGGTAGCAAATTTCAAAAATTAATTCTGGAGGCCATCTGTATACATTCAGAAAAAATTCATACAAGTTTAAAAATATCTAGCAATTGAAATTTGCTGTAAAAATATTGAATCCTGTTATTTGAAATACAATTCAAAATATAAATCTTTGCTAACGCAGTGGTAATCCAATGTTAAAGATTGTCCTAACGTCCATACTTTTCGGTTTTATCGATGTTTTACCTATAAAATTGAAATTTATTCATGTAAAATTAATGCCAGAGGTCTAACATTTTTATTCTTTTACGATTAACCTTTTATTTAAATTTGCTTTTCACTTCAATTTTATTTTTGTATAAAACCAAAAGTGATTTTTTAGTTGCTAGCGACGACAATAAATATGTAAACTTCAACAACGGGAATTATAAATTCTGTTAGATGATAAATATTATTCTAACTATTAGTGATGTTCTAAATACCTCTTGAGTTATTCTAAAGCCGAATAACGATACTGCGGTGGAACATAGCCTGTAAGCACGCAATGTATTTTGGGCACTACATTGTCTACTTAAGTGTGTCATATAAGGCTTTGGTAAATACGAATTTGCCTGGCTTATTAGAATAACTGTCGGCCATTGGCATCCACCCAAGCATCATTTCCTGCGAGTGCCATACATTTGGTCGTTGATTTCCTCGCGTGTCGCACACAACTCGGGTAACGTGCTTGTAAAGTAATTTTCTGTACTTACTGGAGGTGTACCAAGTATTATCGATGCGTGCACATCTACTGTACATTTTGCAACCGCACGTACTGTGAACACTTGACGTGTATTTGGATTTAACAAGCTTTTGAGAGTTGACGTGATACAAACATTGCAACAACATGTTTTAAGCTTTAAACTGGAATTCCACAAGCTGAAGCAATGGTGGATGAAACCTAAAGTAAGTTTATATAAAATGCTTAGTTTTACTACAACATTATGGAACTATTCTCATCCCTCTCGAGATTCCTTTTTGGTTTGAAACTTTGTTTTAAGTTTTGAATTACCTTACTTCAATTCATTTAATTCATCTCAGTACCCTACAGTCAGCAAATAAATGCCATATGCTAGGGGGGGGGGGTGTCGTACCCAATTTCAGGAGAATGCTCCTACTTCTCCTACTTAAAACCAAATGATTAAAAGAACTTCATTAAAATCCAAATCAGAAATTATATCAGTTAAAACATTATTTAATCGTCATCATTGAAATCATATTTCCAGAAATTCCCTTTGCATATAAGTATGTATATAACCGCGTTTTTGTGAAACCATGATAGTTTTTTTAGCTCGTTTAATAAAACGAATTCAACACTGTAAAGATTTTTGTTTTACTATAACATTGTGGAAATGTTTCTCACTACAACCTGAGATTTTTGTTTCTGTTGAAACTTTATTATAAGTTTTTAATTAGCTTACTTAAAACCAAATGATTAAAAAAACTTGATACAAATCCAAATCTGGTAATATATCAGGTTAAACATTATTCGAACCATAGTTATTGAAATAATGTTTCCAGCTAATTACTTAGTAGGTATATAACAGTGTTTTTGTGAAGCAATAGTTTGATTCGTTTACCAAGCGAATTCAAAACTATAAACATGTGATTTGTCCCAATAATTTTGTACCCTATTGCAAGTTTACAACATGTGCACCATGAAATGCAGTAAAGTTCATCATGGATGATAACGGATAAACATTAGTAATTCATGATATTGTGAAATTATAGCTATAAAATTGAAAGTATACATGCAGACTATAATCTGAAATATCTAGTGTTTGTGAGAAAGTGAACGATACCTATGTCGATGACGCATTTCCATGAAAGCAATAATTTGCTTCTAAAACATAGGAAACTGTAAAATTTGGCTTTCTAATACCGTATTGCACTACAATCGGTGATGCATAACATGCATCACAATACCATCAACGTTTATTCTATGATGAAGTACGGACCTGTATATCGTAAACGTTATAACTGTATTTCCTCTTCATATATGTTCTATCGTTGACCGACACGATAACAGACATGCAATTTAAATAATGCTAATAAAATTATTGGCATGATCGTTTATTTGTATGGCGAGACTGGGGTCATAGTTCCTCGGCCTCAAGTGAAACTATTTCGAACATTTCCTGTAAATTCACAAATAAACGGAAAACGTGCGAAACCCTTTATTACATTTTGCTCTCATGCATGGAAATTAGTTGAAATTATTATTACTCAGATTAAGCTACACGCGTTTGTGTAAACAACTTGAAAGGGAAATTTAGAAAACGTAATTTTAAACTAAAACCTTCTTCGAACCAACTACTGTAATGTTTCATTGTGATACATGTAGATACCAAAGTGAACATTTTCATGTATGGAATCCATTGCTATGCATGTGCTTATTACAGTGGGGTCTCATAAATTCCTATGATTAATTAAGGGACTTATCTCATAGTGCCCCATATAATCAAATCCCATTGAAATGGTCTAATTGCTCAACTCACTAGTCTTATTAGCAGGTCTCATTATTTATTAATAGTATAATTAGTGAAATTGTATTTCTCTATGATACCACGTGAGATTTTACAGTTTTCCAGATAGGACTTAAAACAAAGGTGCCATAACGATTAAAGGTTATAATGATTGAAACAACAGAATTTTTCAAATAATTATCTTATCTTGTCACTCATAACATGATGAAATTTCCACTAGCTTTTCAAGCAATCACGTGATTTGTTTTGGGATTAATTTTTGTACTATAGTTGCAGTAATCGTATACAAGTCATTTTAGGCGTTGTATTTCATTTTTGCTGTATTAGCTAAAAAGTATAAAAACAAATCCAAACACTGTATTCCAAATTGGCAGTCCCACAACCCTTACAAAAATGATGTGCAGAAAATACCAGAAAAATATCCCAGTGCGTTTCCTGCGGAAACTACTCTGCAGAAATTTGATGCAATTCTGGCAATTTATATTCCCAGAAAATAGTCTGCACAGCTTTCAACCAA
>JAQGAE010002267.1:0-18564 GCA_034696685.1 Julus scandinavius | reverse complement strand
GGCAAACTTTTTTGCATATGTTTGTAAAAACGTGTTTATACGTACATGTACGTCTTGGTGGAGACCCGGCTTTAGGATTGACCCGTCCCGCGCAAAAGACAACCCTCGTGAGTCTTCGTGGGCAAAAAAATCCAGGACCCGATGAATTTAGGGGCCGTTCTTCGCTCATGTTACTATTTCGGTATCGACAGAATGTTCGCGTCAAACGGCAACACCTGAGTTTGGTAAAATGTTTACGCTCGAAGGTGGCATATTGCAGCGGTATTGAACAGTTCTGCTTTTATACGAACAGATGCAGATTGACGCCCGTCGTCAGTTAGGCAAGTTCCGGAGCCATGGAAATGATCTCGGTTTTGTTACGATTGCGGTGTACGAGAGGCTGCTAAAAGACGGATTAAGCATATTGGATTATATTTTATTTTTTGTAGCAAAGGATCAAAGAAGGCGGAATGGGATTGGTTCCGCCAGCGCAGATACACTGAAACGAGAAAACCTCGATCCTCGGAAAATTGTGGATTCGAAAGATTTTGTTTGTCCCAAACCGATGATTCTTCTTGTTGGTAAGTATGAAGCGATGAATTCGTTTTCCTTGAATATCTGGAAATAGATGTATACTCGTATTTTTAGCAATTTTAGTCCGCTTTGTGAAATTTGATATAAAACAAACAAACGAAACATTTTTTTTCAAAGTCACTGGAAAAAAATGCTCTTATTCTTTGGGAATATATTATTGTAATTGTCATCGGAGCGGATCTTTGAAAATTGAAAACCATCCTTGAAATATGCTTGAATTTGTTGGTTCACGGACTTATCAATGCATCGAAATTTTACGCAACCTCGTGTTGGCTCGCAATGCCGTAAGCACTTGTTTTCTCGTAATTTTGTGCTGTAAACACGAAGTTTTGTAGACCTTGAGCAGTAAACAGAAAATTTTGTAGATTTTATGCCGAAAATATGTAATTTTTTGATCATTTTATGCCGTAATCATGAAATTTTCTAGACTTTGTCATAAACTCAAAATGTTTTCGTTGTTATTTATCGAAAAAAGTGAATTCCATATGAAATACTCTGACAAGCCCTGTTTGGATGTTTATCCACGAAAAATGCACTGCACGAGGTTCTGTAGAATTTTTGTTGTGTTGAAAATTTGGGTCAAATTGTTTACAGCAAATTTACTAAGCATCTAGATATAGATTTTCACTTTTAGGTAACAAAGGAGAAGGAATCGGTAGTGAATTTAATATGAGGTTTTGCGATCGCATCGTAACGATTTCTAATGGAGGCAGCGGCAGCGTGGATATGCTGTCTTTGAATGTGTCGGTCGCAACAGGCGAGTAACGTTCGTAATTGCATTAATCGCAGCGAATAGTAATCCACGACGCAGTTCGATCGTAACCGTGTTTTTATTCCCGAAGAAATAATATATTCGACGCGTAGCGTTCGGCCTGTTTTACGAGAGACCGCTGACGTAAATGTAATGTTTTTTTTCCAGGGATTTATTTGCAGTATTGCTGTTCGCAGTTGTTACCGAATTTAGCGAGTCGTCAATCTAACGAAACAGTTAATTTGTAAACCTTCCGAAGAATAAATTAGGTAAATCATTTTGAATTTTATCCTTAGTTGTAATAAATGTTTTCTGTTGTCCCCGTGTTATGTCCGATTATTAGGGTCTAGGAAAACCTCTGTTTAAAAACGAAAACGTGTGGTGTGTCGTGACAATCTTGTACATCTAGGATTTTTGGTGGCTTTTTTTATGCACCCTGAATAAGAAAAAGTTGCACCCTGCATACACATTTTTCATTTTTCATTAACTGTGGGATGGCTAAAGAACTAATTAAATACATATCACTTCGCTTCGAAAACACTTAAAAGTGTGAAAAACGAGCGATAATTAGCCGGTATACAGCAATTTTAAGATTTTGACGATAATTGACCAGTCTTCCACCCACAGAAATTGAAAACGCTGTAGCTCAGTGAATTATGTTTAGATTTTAAAAGTTGTTTCACTTCCTTAACGTAAGAGGCGTTCTCATTTTTAGAGTTTTACTGCAAAAATATCTTTATTTCCATACCTTTTTTTTAACTTTTACAGCAAAAATTCGTACTTTTTTTACGATTTTTTGCTCTGGAAATGCAATTGTTGTGCTTTAAAATTGAGTTTTGTTTAGGGTTATTTTTTGCAGTAAAAGAACGATATTTTGTTGTAAAAGTAAGATTTTTTTGCTTTGGAAATGCAACTGTTATTCATAAAATTGGGCTTTTTTTAGGTAAGTAAAAATAAAAGTATGATTTTTGTGTGCGAATCAATGTATCATGCTTGCTGGTCAACATGGCTACAAATAACGTTTACTAAAACAATTCATGCTTTTGAACCCAATTTCGAAAATACCCCAAAAACCGTTGTTTTTGTGCTTTTCGCTACGTTTACAGAATCGTGTTTTTTATTACAGATATTTTGCTTGTATCATCACTGACCGAAGATGCGTGGCGAGCTGCTGACTCTCAACTATCATTAAATCGCGAAGACTTCTAGTTCAACCGGATAGAGAATTCCATGCTCCATCAAGAATTTCCTTATTGTTGAAATATTCTTATTTTGTTTCATTGTTCAATAAAATTTAAAACAACATTTTTGTCTTCTTCTGTTATGAAAAATTGTAAAAAATATTCTATCTCCAAATTTATAGGCTTAAAAAAAATGCAGATTGGTATGGTTAAAGAGATAGCCTTAAAAACCACCCCCCTCTCCTACTACTCTCCCTTCCTTCCCCGCTCCTCGTACTCATCCCGATTTCTTGGATGAAGTACTAGTGACGGAGAACTGGAGAGAATAGTTAAGAGAAGGAGTTAGCACATTCACGACAACTGCGGGGTTTGAACCCACAAACACTCGTGCCTATCAAAGCACACGAGCTGCAGACCTTACGGACTGCGTCATCAGTTCATAACTGAATAAATTCGAAAGTCGGGCTATTTATGCTTTGAATACGATTCTCACACTTTCGAAAGTTTATAAAAAAAAAAAGTAAGTTCAAGCTCTGACTAGAACCCAGGACAGCGCTTACTAAAGTGAACCACATGAGCCTTATCATAACCACTCGGCCATCGCAGCCACATGTACGTTAATAATTTTATACTTCTATTGATTCTTAATGTTCAAAACATAACAGTAGTAGTAGACCGTAGTAAGAGACGGGGGTGGGGTGGGGGACCCCAAAAGTGTACATGCTTGGGCCCGTAGTAGATGTTATTACGATCATTAAAAGCACACACAAATCCAAAATAATGTACACGAAGAGCCCAAAAGCGTACATGTTTGGGTCATTCCCTATTCTTTATTATATGGTGTGATAATAGGGATAGTGGGAATAGACCCTATACGAAGGAAATTATGTCGGCCAAATTCAACATGTGCCAAAATTCCCTATTACCAGTAAACGTGGTGGGAACAAAGCATTGTGGGCGAAATCTTGGTCTACCAGTCCTGCGTGCAGTACCTGTGCATAATAAATTAGTGGCACAATCATTGCATATGCGCAATATGCAAAGTATATCAAGTATGCTACCATCATTTCATACTGCCACAATAAATGTAATATATACAGACTACTTTCATTGTATACACAAGCAGTTTTAATACAGTATAGTCTACTGTCAAACTGCGCATGACGAAAGCGCTTTACAGCGCTATTATGTAGCGTTGACTTGAACGTACTTTTACCCTCCTCCCCCGTGTACTCAAAATCTTGGAATCGTCTAGAGCGTGCTTCACCCCCGCGATGGTACATTTAAATCTTCTCATTTGGATGCCCATCCTCTGTCAGTGCACTAAGAGAGATTAAATTTTGTTTTAAGAGAAATCTTGAATTCCAGCCGTCATCATGGTTACGAAAAACCCTACGGTGAAATACACTCAGGTGAGAATTTCTCTATATTCATGCACGAAGTCGATTTTATTTATTCCGCGATGAATATGTGGAAAATGCTGTGCAACTCGCCATTTTTCACTCGCGGAATTCATTGCCGAGTCGGTTCCCAGGGTCGTCTTGTAAATGTTACATCAATGCCATTGCAAGGAAAGAAAATTTGCTTACGATTATGCAAAGTTTGCAATGTTATAGTATTTTCATTAATTTTAAATTTATTCATGTTAAATGTGCGCAATGCGTTTTTTACAAATTCTTAAATTTAGTTAGTTTGGAGGGATTTTTCATTTCGTAACGATATTATTTATTGTTATCGTCCTATGTTACGATAACAACCGAACCTTGAGATGTTTTCTAAAATAACGGGAATGGAAATGTAGATTTGCAAAATTCTAGCTTGAAAATATTCAAGTCTGGTTTCCATTAAAAACTTCCTTCTAAAACCAGTTGGCAGAATTTTAAATTTTGCATCAAACGGGTATATCTGTAAAAGTAAAACTAAAAAATGCCCTTGTTTAACAATTGAATTCTTTCGAATAATTTTCTTCTACCATGCATGCAAGACGGTTTCTTAAGTATTTATGAAAATAAGTAAAAACTGTTTTTATTCCACATTCCATTTCGAGTTATTTCTTCTTTGTAAGTAAATGTAGAAAAGATTCTTATTTAAACTAAAGTAAGCATAATTTTAGTAAAGTTATTTTTCGGGAAGCTTCATGAACATTTGTTAGAACGAACATTTTGCCATTCAATTAAATTCATTACGATATCAATCGGCACAAAAACGCCATATGGTAAACCATATAAGGTAGTGATATTTTTGACCATCCTATTGAAAGCAGATTTAAATTCTTACTGTTAAAATTCGAAATTTTGCATTTTGGAAGCTCAAGAAGGTTGCAACTTGTATGTATTTATGATTACTGTGTTAAATATATAATCCAATTATTTGTTAACGTTTGTGTGTACTGCTTAAAGTTGATAATGCAAACTAAAAAATTTTGATGCCAAAGTTGCATTGTCAGGGAGCCTAGAATCCTTGACCTACGATTAGCTTATCGTTGGAGTGCTGGTAAAAATGTCCTTCTTTGAAGGGCGTGCAAATGCACAAGAACCTTGAGAAAAGCTATTCATTGTGCCATCGCATGTTTTAAAATTTCTAAATATTTTGTTTTCTTTTCCATAAGGCTTATACGTTAACGGTTTCATAAATGTAAAGCTTGTCACTAGCTGTTATTTTTGTTGTAAACCAGAACTTCGTTGACAAGCCGCCTTTTGGGTTATTAGCAGAAATGGGAACTGAAAGGTTCCTGAAATTCATCAGATTTCAAGGTCTTTAACCAAAAATTTATCTAGATGACAACCAGGATACTGCAATTAAAAACACCGCTTTATCTCCAAACTTAAGTGACTAGTTGTCAATTTATTGGCAAGCCCTTACTTCTAAGTTATAAGACTTCGCGGAAAATTGAAATTGGCGGAGACAATTTGCATTAATGCACTTGTACATTATATGTAAATTGATATTTAATTTGCCAAGTATAAAAGTTATGTCAAATGTTTTCTAAATGAAAATAATTGCACAATCAATTTAATTTCTGCTAAAACCAGCGTTTCCGTTTAGATCTTTTTCCGGAAAGGAAGCAAAGGACTGATTGCACTTGCAGATATTACATTTTGATAGAAAATTCATTTTAACAAATCTCGCAATTTCAAAAACTATTTTAACAAGTAGGAAATATTTTTCTTTCAAAACTGTATAGGAACATTTGAGAATAACTTCATTACACTTTCAAATATTTGTTAACAATTTAAAATATAAGATGGATGGATTATATTCCAGAAATATTTTCAGTCTCATATTTTTGCAATATTCTATTTGTAAATTTTTAAATTTTTTTATTTGGGCAATAAAACATGTAAACCCGAGTTTTAACTGACAATTAGAATCATTAGAATAATGTTTGATTGTGCTATTAGTATGGGAATTTTGATTCCTTGTATTCACTGAACATTTAAGTTTAACCATTTCTTAAAACAATTTTTCAAAGACTTTCAATAATGTTTCATATACACAATTATACATATGTACATCAGACATGCATGGTCACTAGAATGAAGTTTAGTTGTGTTTTGTCCCATTCAATCATACGATTTTAAAACAATTTGAAGTTGTCAAGACTATTCTCGTCATATCATAATATACTGTAAATTGAGTGCATTTGTAGTATTAATTACATACTTATAATTACATAGTATTTATTGGATGGTGTTGATAATGATGTTATGACATCTGAAAATCTGTCTGTCTAGTTTGTAGTGTTTTCTGAATAGTCATGAAGGTCATATGAAACTTGAAAATGTTTGATCGTGTATAATTAAATTCAAAGTTCAATAATGTGTGTATATACTCGTATGCCTTATTAAAAACTTGTTAATGGATAATTTACTTTATTTTTCATGTAGTGTTTTTCCATTCAGCGAAATGTCATTTACTTAACCCATACTTCATTACGACACGAGTCGACCCTATTACATTCTAGGTCATTATAAGTATTACATTGTATGATTGACTTTTTTGTTGAAATAGATCTTCATTAACAACAGATGGCATAATTCTGTAAGTGGCAAAACGTTCCCAACCATTAATCCATCATCTGGAAATAAAATAGCTGACATTCAAGAAGGCGATAAGGTATAACCTCGGTGCCATATCATTCTTTATTTAAAATGATCTCATGGCCACACATTGCTTAGTTATCTTTAATTATTGTAGCTTTATATAGATTTCATAAGTGTTAACGCTTGTCTCATAAAATAGGCTGATGTTGATAAGGCGGTTGCAGCAGCCAAAGCTGCTTTTAAATTGGGTTCACCTTGGAGAACTTTGGATGCATCTGCAAGAGGAGTTTTGCTTAATAAACTGGCCAACTTAATTGATGAGAACGCAGACTATATCGCTGTAATTCTTTACTGTCATCTGTTCGTTATATGCACAGTGGGTGGCCGCATGATGGAAACACTAGCAATAGTCTAGAATATACATAGTAACAACTTCAATGTTGCCAAAATAAATGCACTACAGATTAGTTAATGTTTCCATAATTGTCGTCACCCCTTGTGTGTTTTCTCATAATGAAACTGATAAAATTAATATTGGTTTTTTTTTGTACCTGTAGAGTTTGGAAACTTTAGATAATGGCAAAACCATTGCCGAGGCGCTGTTTGATGTACAGTGTACATCTGCTACATTCAGATATTATGCTGGATGGGCAGACAAAATACATGGCAAGACCATTCCAGTTGGTACGTTGGTTTAATGGAGAATTTAAAGGCTGCTAACTAGAAACTTAGAAAATTTTTAGATACTTTTTATTAGATTTTTAAAGGGGAAAAACCATATGTTAAAAATGTCAGATAAAATTTGTAAATTTAAGCGATAGCTCAGTTAATCTATGTACTATAAAACCATAAAAAATCGGTGTTCCCAGTTTAATTTAATGCAGGAAAAGTGCATGCATACACGAAATATTCCCTGAACTCATAAATTTTATATTCATTTAACATTTTTTTTTCTAGCACTAGACTTCATAAACAAATAATGATTATAATATATTATTTTGCCTTCAAGGATTAAAAACAATATTTCTTATCTGGCCTCACAAAAACAAAACTATTATACTTAATAAATGCGCCATCTGTTTTCAAGTTTTGTATGTAAAATAAAACAAAAGTCGTCAAAAGACCAATTATAAAGGGCATAATAACCACTTGCTTTTGCGAATTCGTTCTCATTCATAGATGGCGACTATTTTTCCTTCACCAGAATGGCTCCAGTGGGTGTCTGCGGACAAATAATTCCGGTACTTTTTTTTAAATATTTTCAAGAGAACAGATTTATTTTTATGGAATCTCGCTACAGTTTTGCTACCTGTCTTTCCAGTGGAATTACCCTCTTTTAATGGCAGCTTGGAAATTGGCCCCTGCTTTAACGTGCGGAAATACACTAGTCTTAAAACCTGCGGAACAAACTCCTTTGACAGCGCTAGTTTTGGGTTCATTGGTGAAAGAGGTAAATGAGATTATCAGTATGAAAATTATCTTAAATTCTTGTGGGCGATTGATAAAATTTTGTATGATATTTTGTAGGCTGGTTTCCCGCCAGGTGTGGTCAACATTGTTCCAGGCTATGGGCCTACAGCTGGTGCCGCTCTTACATTGCATCCAGACGTTCAGAAAATAGCATTTACGGGATCTGTTGAGGTTTGCCTGATTTCCATCTTTTCAAGTAGCATACCAACTAAAAAATATTCTCCTATAATGTGATTTGTTTGTAATTTTATTGCGAAAGCGTCTATGTGGCCGCCAAAAATAACGCAAATTTCTGATATTCTTCCTGGTTTATGTGACAAGTTTAAAATAACATAACAATGGATGAAATTTTCATTGAATATAACGTCACCAGCCAGTTATTTTATTGCATCATATTTTTGGTAACTTCTTTGTAAATAATGATAATGTCACCTGGATCGTTTTTGTAACTTGGTTATGCATGAATTGTTATATATAATCGCACTTTGTTATGATATAATGTTAAATTTTAATTATTCTTCGGGGAATTATTTGTTATATTGTTGTAGATTGGAAAAGTTGTTTCTGAAGCTGCATCTAAAACTGTGAAAAGAGTTTCTCTCGAGTTAGGTACGTTAAAGAATTTTTGCAAATAGAAAGCAGCTTTTTCTGTTTTTGTTTTTAAACATTTCATTTTTATAGGTGGGAAGAGCCCAAAAATAGTGTTTGAGGACGCCGACAGTAAGTATAAAATTATCGTTCATTTTAAAATGGCAGCAATACATAATCTAATTACAAATTAATGCATGTGTTAATTTAGTTGATCTGGCTGTGCAAATAGCACATGATGGTTGTTTTGCCAACAGCGGCCAGTGTTGTTGTGCAGCAACTAGAACTTTTGTTCACGAAAAAATTTACGATACATTTGTGGAAAAAAGCACACAACTCGCACTGAAGCGCAAAGTCGGTGATCCATTTGAAGATGGAGTGCAACAGGGACCCCAAATTGACCAAGAACAAATGAGCAAAATCATCGACTTGATAGAAAGTGGCAAAAAAGAAGGGGCCACGCTGAAATGTGGTGGAAAACAGATAGGAAAAACAGGGTTTTTTATTGAGCCAACAGTTTTTGCAGATGTGAAGGACAACATGCGCATTGCCAAAGAAGAGGTAATCTATAATTACTCAAGTTCACATATTCATCTTGTGTTTTCAAAATCACTGTTTAATAGCATTTATATCTAGCGCAATTACTATTCTAATTCTTATACTGAAATAAAAAACTTATTGTAATTGTTTCAAATTTCAGATTTTTGGTCCAGTCATGCAGATTTTTAAATTTAAAACAATGGAGGAGGCACTGGAAAGGGCCAATGAAACGTGTTTTGGCTTGGCTGCTGGGATTATAACAAAAGATATCGACAAGGCCCTCATGTTTGCACAGGGAGTACAAGCTGGATCTGTTTGGTAAAAACATACTGATATCTGCCATTATAATAGAACTTGTGAAGTGCTAAAGACTCGTTCGCCACCAGGGGGCACTGAACAAAAGCACTAATTAAAATTTGATAAGCTTTTGTAATTTGAATATTTATTTAATATTTACTATAGGGTTAATTGTTATGATGCTACCATGCCCATGACTCCCTTTGGTGGATTTAAACAGTCTGGCCATGGACGAGAACTGTAAGTCAGATGTTTTAATTAATAAATGATTTAATACATTTTTAAAGATAATTAATTAGCTTAACACTATTATTCTTTTCCTTAACAGTGGCGAAGAAGGACTTAAGGAATATCTTGAAGTGCAAACTGTCACTGTTAAAATTCCGCAAAAAAATGCTTAATTTTTTGCAGAAAAAAAAAAGTAATTGGAAAATGAAACATTTCGTTGATAAATAGTTTTATATGAACACCAATTTACACAAAATAAACGGTACTTGCTAACAGTTCAGTTTTAAAAAAATTGAATTAATTTACATAATCTTCTAATGCTTAAAAAAATTAAACTCGTGGGATACATTTCTAATAATGTATGACAAGTGTAGTTTCTTTAGATGTTCAATAGATGTAATTAACGTTTGATAGCAATTAAGCGCAAATCCAAATTTATTTTTTATATGGTGGATTTGAATTTTGTAACACAATTTTTAATTGTGTTAATTTGTACCTGAATATTGATTTTGTAATTTGATTATGCCGTTTGAAGATAAACATTGCAATTTATCTTAACTATTTCTCGAAAAAGTTCTTTGTCATTTTTTTCATATTATTCAACTATAGTTACTGTTATGGTGCAAAACTATATTACGCTACATTTTATTGGAGACTATGGTAAAAAGGAATTACAGACAATGCCTCGTTTGACTAGCTATCATTATTAAAAAAGTCAGCTCTCTAATATAATTTATCTAATAACATATTTTTAATTCATATAGTTTAACTCTTTCAAGAATTTATCAGAAATGGTCCTTCATGCGAACGTTGCATTGATGGATAATGCAATACATGAAATACAGCAATCCTCAAATTCCGTAGAACCCCGATTATGAGTTAAACAAATAATTTGATGAAATTAAAAATTAAACTGTAAAAGCCTTTTTTCTAAATACAGTTAATGCATTCTGTGCATTATGTTAAATGAAAGTACTTTTCTACAACAACAAAAACGTAAAGTGTATTTTTCATTGTTTTATGTAATATTAAATGTTTAAAATTGATAAAATACAATACAAATTTGGGAAGTTTTCTGCAATTTATTTTGAATACGAAATGGCATCAGTCCCTGGTATTATCAACAAATTTTGTTATCCAAATGAAGCTCTATCTACAGAAACTTCGAAATGTCATCATGGAAATTAAAGCGTAAACATGGAATTTTGGTACAACTTAACATTAATTATTAGTACATTATTTAATAAATTATTCAGAGCATTAACTCGATGGTTAAGTAATCGTATCTTAGTAAAAAATAAAAGCTGGATAAAATTTAAAAACAAACATTTCTCCGATTATTGTACTCAATTAAATTTCAAACAAACCCATACGATACTATACCGAAATAATGTGTTTGGGGAAGCAAACTTACCAAAATTAGCTGCTCAAGGTGTCAACAGTTCGTCTGTATTTGAAAAATAATTTAGTTTATACAATATTCAGTCCACGTTCTTGCATAAATTACCTTGAACAGTTTTTCACTAGGATTATGGTATTATAATTGATGGCATGCAGGGATGATGAAAGCAGGAAATTGCAGAGCAAAGACGAATCAAGAGGTTTTCCTTGTTTTAATTATTGACCATAGGCATGTGCAGAACAGAATAATTACTGTAATATTGCCAATTATACGGCGGCAATTGAGATGAAAATTACAAGTGGTTTCGTTAAATTTTATCTTTTTCGATCAACATTTGTTCAACTAAACATTACTTGAATAGCGTGTTTTCTTGCATGAATTTGATTATAAAAATTAGTACTTTGTTAATAATAGCGTTTACTTCATTTTCAATGAGTTTTATGATCAAAGCATGAATCCGTTTAGAATTTTATAAAAGAGGCAAACCACAAACAAAACATGCACATTAGAAAAACAATTGCTTGAAGGTTTATTTAAAAAAGTTCATCATTGCAAGTCTATTCTGCTGTTGGTCGAAATCGGATAAGATGGGAATGAAAACTCCACCAGAGGTGAAATTTACAAAGGCAAGTGTCACTTGTTCGTCTGTATTTGCAATGTAATTTAGTTTAAACTTATGCAATATCAAGTCAACAATATATTATTGTATAAATTACCGCGAACAGATTTTCATTGATAATGAATGGCATAATTCCATTAGTGGAAAAACTTTCGCGACAGTTAATCCTGCAAACGGCGAAAAAATTGCTAGCATACAGGAAGGCGATAAGGTAAAAATCAAGTGAAAGTTAAAAAGAGAATTTCTGTTAATGAAAGAATATATGCAGAATCTGTGAACGTTTTATTTAGGCAGATGTGGATAAGGCTGTAGCAGCAGCAAAAAAAGCCTTTAAATTGGGGTCTCCATGGAGGACTATGAATGCTTCAGCTCGTGGACAACTTTTGCAAAAACTCTCAGATTTAGTTGCTAGAGATTTGGAACATATAGCAGTAAATATTAGTTGCTTGTTACATTAATTTTCGAGCATTAGTGAATTGGTTCTGCAAGTTTGTGTATGTTTCGTTAATTTTAATTTTACGATAGGGTTTGGAGAGTTTGGATAACGGAAAGCCATTTGCCTTTTCTTGTTGGGATATTAATGAATCGGTTAATATTATCAGATATAGTGCCGGCTATTCTGACAAACTGCATGGCAAAACAATTCCAGTTGGTTTGTAGACGTTTGCTGCGTATTTAATGTATTATTTGTTGTGCCAATAAATAGTTGTCAGTAATTTGTTTTTATTTTGAAGATGGGGATAATTTTTCTTACACTCGCATGGATCCAATTGGTGTTGTTGGCATAATTGTTCCAGTTAAGATAATGTTCAATTCTTTTTTTATGATTAAATGTGGATTCTGTCCCAAATTATATCAAAGACATATAATTTTGCTATTTTAAAAATTCATTTTAGTGGAATTTTCCCTTCGCATTGGCTTTAACTGGTGTAGCTCCTGCCTTGACCTGTGGTAACTGTGTGGTGCTGAAACCGGCTGAACAAACGCCTTTGACTGCAATATATTTGGCATCGCTCATCAAGGAGGTATCATACTTAAATTATATATACAGGGTGGCCACAAAAAGGAGAACCTTTTTCATAAATTCGTTACTTTTTGCACCAAATTCCCCATATGGAATAATCAACGGGGTTCAAATCCGGGCTATTAGGTGGTCAAAGGTAGTGGGTGTAAATTCAGGAGTCTCTCGATGGAGAAGTTGAACAGTTTCTCAAGAGGTGTGTGCTAGCTATTTCAGCATCTAGCTGGGACACAAACAAGTCCGAAAATACCTTATATCTAGGGGAATTTGTTGCAAAAAGTGTATACCGAATAAAGGTTCGTGATGTCAAAGAGTTAAGACGCCGAATTCTGGTCGCCTGGGATGAACTTGATCAAACAGTAATCGACTCTTCAATTGCCCAATGGTGCAAGCTCCCCAAGCGTGTGTTGCAGCGGATAAAGGGCACTTTGAGTACAAATTGAAATAGCTGTTTTGTTCGTACATTTGTTGCCTATATTTGTGAAAAATTGGATTTACTTTGAATAAAAAACAAAAAAGTTACGAATTTATGAAAAAGGTTCCCCTTTTTGTGGTCCCCCTGTATATGTTTTCTTATTGATTTTTTTTCATTATTGATACTAATTTCTTTAAAAGGCTGGGTTTCCTCCTGGTGTATTTAACGTTGTTCCTGGTTATGGACCAACTGCAGGGGCAGCTATTTCGGAGCATATGGAGATCGAAAAATGTGCATTTACAGGATCGTTAGAAGTACGTTCATATATTTTATTGCACGATTATCTAAAGATTCTCAAAATTTATTTATTTTAAAATTTTTAAAAATGTGCTTAGACACATATGTATGTTGTGAGGTGGTCGAATTCCTCGTCGTTAGGAGAAAGGATTTTTATTTTGAGAACATAAAGTTTCATTTTTGGCAAAAATGTAACAAAAAATGCCATTTTTGAAATGTATTAGGTGGGAAGGATGATCCAGATAGCATCTGCAAAATCTAACGGGAAAAAAATCCATCTCGAGCTAGGAGGAAAATCTCCTCTGGTTATTTGCGATGATGCAGATTGTAAGTTGGCCTTTATTAATAGTTTCACTTTATAGATATAATGATCTTGCAATTAATTTATTTATATATTTTTATGTTTGTTTTCAGTGGAGCAAGCTTGCCAGATAGCCCAGCTCGGGTGCTTCTTCAACAGTGGACAGATATGTTGTGCAAGCACCAGAATTTTCGTTCAAGAAGGCATTTACGAGAAGTTTTTAGACAGAAGTGTGGAATTAGCTATGCAACGCAAAGTAGGGGATGCTTTTGCTCCAGACAGCGTTCAAGGACCACAGATCGATGAAGAGCAATTTAAGAAAATTTTGGAATTAATCGACAGTGGTAAAAAGCAAGGGGCCTCGATGCTATGTGGGGGTAAAAGACTCGGTACAAAAGGGTTTTTCGTGGAACCAACCATTTTTTCTAACGTGAAGGACGACATGCGAATTGCAAGAGAAGAGGTATAAATTTGGGCAGATTTTGGTTTAATTACATATTATCTAGTTATGAAACTTTAATAATTCTGTAATCTACCAGATTTTTGGTCCAGTCATGCAAGTTTTTAAGTTTAAAACTCTTGATGAGGCTATTGAGCGGGCCAACGACACTAACTATGGGTTAGCATCGGGGATTGTCACAAACGATGTCAACAACATCATGATGTTTAGTCAGGGAGTTCGTGCAGGAAGTGTTTGGTAAAAAAAATTCTACAAAAAAATTCTTTCGAAAAAATGTCAACATAAAATCTAATAGATCTGTGACGATTTTGTTTTTGTTTGTTGTAGGGTAAACAATTACTTCGCTCTATCGCCTCAGTTGCCTTTTGGTGGATACAAAGAATCAGGATCTGGTCGGGCTCTGTAAGTTTACTGTTTTGCAATTAGATAGTTTGTAATATACCTGCATATTCGATTTTCAAATAATTGTTGCAGGGGCGAAGATGGAATAAGAAGTTACTTGGAAATAAAAACGGTTGAGTAAATTAATGTTATGCATGCGAATTTAAAAGTTACAAATTGGCCAACTTGTAACTTTTCTTTTAAATTATCACAGGTCACTATCAAAATCCCGCAGAAAAATTCTTAGGCGAAACGAGTCTTTCACAACATCTGGCAGTTCAACATATATATTCTGTTTGGATTTGTGCAAATCACTTTTAGTTAATTAACCGTTTATTTGAAGAAATAATAACACTTTTTTAAATGTATGAAAATGTATCCTAAATACGTATATGTATACAGTAGTTATGAGTTGCTATACATGTATGTTATAAGTGTTATTATATAAACAATAAAAAATATTCTTGTAGTTGGGTGTGTTGTATTTGAATTTCCCACAATTTGTTTTAGAAATTCGCGATGCACATTGATGTGCCGTAGATCAAAGCGCCATAGTCACTTTACACTAAATTTCTAGCTAGTATTATTCTAATGTGTATGCTATCCAAACAGCTAACAAATTGAAGGCAAGTCTAATATTATTCTTTGTTATATGTGGTGTTGCTGCAAATAGAGCTTTAATTAGGTAAAACATAATAAGCTTAGAAGTCGAAAGAAATTTGGTGAAGCATTTTAAACTACTTCCGCTCTCGCGCATGCGCCATGCTGCAATGTATAACGTTTTTCATGTATAACAAATTTATCGTTACAGCGCCACCCATTGACAGCTGCTGTAAATAGGTCCAGACCTCGCTGCTGCGCTTGATTGTTTCTTATTTATATTAATCTGGTACGTATTTTGTCTTTTTTAGTTTTATGTTATCTAAAATAAGTCCAAATACCTATTCACTTTATATAAGTGCGATCCCCAGTGATAGGGTGTGCATGCAGTGCGAGGTTCAGTGTGGGGTGACTCACCGAGCCATCCCTTGTTCATTGTTTTGGGGTGGCTCATGTTGAATAATTTCGTCATTTAACGATAATCTAGCACTTTTTTGTGATATTCTAATCGCCCAACTGAAGCGAAAGGTGGGGCGAGCGTCTAGTCCATTTTTTAAGTGATTAACCCACGTACACGTAGCTAATTTCTTATCGAATCTTCGCATGAAGTTAATGCTTGGTGGTGACTTAATATCCATGATTTCCAAACAGCCGGTGTTCAGCTTTCTGTAAAAAAAAGATAGTATTTTGAACCAGACGTCGAACCTTGGCACAACATAAATCCCAACTTGCACGAGGAAAGTATGTTAGCATATTTTGTAGTTCTTTAAATGAACTGGCAAAGTGGTTTATAGTCTTGTTGGCTATGGTCACAGCGTTATTACGACGTTAACTCAAGGCTTATTTGATTTATTTACATTTCATTTTAATATGTAGCTTTGAAAAAGCTGGTTAGTTTACTAGTGTACTTTGGCTGATTTCTATTAATTGTGTTCCGTTTTTTTTTTTTTTTTTTTTTAATTTGCCAGCCTGGCTCTGGAATTGAGGTATTTTAACGTTTTGGCCTCTCATCACCTTTCAAGGCATTATTGGCAGAATGTCTTCTGGACGACCGATCAAATGCGTTGTGGTCGGTGATGGAACGGTAAGGTTTCTTCTGTGTTAACGGCAGTAATGTGTCTACTTTTTCAATACAGTAACTAACGATATACATTTTAACAGGTCGGGAAAACCTGTGCATTAATTTCATATACAACAGACAGTTTTCCAGGCGAATATGTGCCTACTGTGTAAGTATATCCTATTAGCTTTCAGCACATTAAAGAGACTGAACTTCCATTTAAGTATTGGATTAACATGTTGTGATTCTTTAAAACAATTGAAGCCTCAAATCCGTATTTTGTCTGTCTCTTGCATAGGTTTGACAATTATTCTGCTGCAATGATGTGTGATGGTATTCCAGTCAGTTTGGGTTTGTGGGACACAGCTGGACAGGAGGACTATGATCGCCTGAGACCTCTTTCTTACCCACAGGTAAAAACATGAAAGGTTTTACAAATATAAATATCAGTTGTGCTTTGGGCCTAATTGTTTTTGTTTTAAATTCAGACCGATGTATTCCTCATCTGCTTCAGCGTCGTTAGTCCCTCGTCATTCGAAAATGTAACTTCTAAATGGTATCCGGAAATTAAACACCATTGTCCGGATGCACCAATCATCTTAGTTGGTAAATCAGCTTTCCATCAATTATAGTTTGCTTTATCAAATTTTGCTTTATGTTTGTTTTACACCAATTTCAAATTTATTTGTTCGAAGGCACCAAAGTGGATTTGCGTGAAGACAAGGAGAGCCTCGCCCAGCTGCAAGAGCAAGGATTTTCTCCGATTAAGCGAGAACAAGGACAGAAATTAGCATCCAAAATTCGAGCAGTGAAATATCTGGAATGTTCAGCACTTACACAAAGAGGCTTAAAGCAGGCAAGGATCCAAATGTTGTAATTTGGCAATAATATTGGGAAATTCTAACATGATTGTCATTTATTTTAGGTATTTGATGAGGCAGTTAGAGCAGTATTAAGGCCCGAACCCCAAAAGCGTCGTCAGCGAAAGTGTGTCATCGTTTGAAAGATCATAATGAGATCTAAATGATATTTAGTCATTTCGTAAATAGCAATTTCTTACTAATGCTCCCGTTTAAATGGCCTTTCCGAGTTTGAAATTCAAAAGAATGTTCCCACTTTTTAATAATTTAATTGCCTAATATTGCCTATCACACAACCGCTGTAGTGCTTTTTAGTGGGAATTATTTGAGTGACCGTACAGGCAACTGGAGTGAAAATCCGAAGTGTGAAGATTTTTTTATGAAAAAAAAAAGTGCTTAAGATTATGGCAAAGTGGCAAGTATTTTAGCTTCAATTTGTGTCATAATTCTAACAGCCATATATGATATACTCAAAATTATTCTCATTTGTGTTTTTAGTTTTATCTGACGCAGTTTAATTATTGATTTACTGCCAACATTGCTTTTTTATTTTGTACGTTTATATTGAATTCTGGTCAATTCTTATTTCTAATCACTCTGAATGTAGAGGCACAGAAAGAGTGACGAGAAATCTGTTGCAGCACTTACTGAAACGCTTATTTTGATTTATTTACATAATCTATATAAATCAATGCGTTTTTATTTTAGAATTTGTATTTTACGTGTATGTAACTATTTATATTACTATTAGAGTTGCAGCTAATTATAGATTTCAAATATTTGGTAATCTTAACTTTTCCATTATTTGAATTTTTTTTTTTGAAATTGGCTGAAATCCCAGTCTTGTTTTGAGATTGGAAAGTTGGAGTTTTACAGTATGAATAATCCTTTAAAAATATAATAAATTTGCAAAAAAGTCTGTGTGTTTTTGTTTATTTACTGAATTACCTTATTTTATAGAATTTTACAGGGAAATTTATTCCCTGAAATTTCAAACGTACGGAAATTTGACAGTTGATTAAATATTGTGTGTGCCAAGGGATTTTCCCTAATAGAAGTTATTTAAAATGATTATTTAAAATTTTTTAAACGTGTGCGCCATTAGTTGGAACAGTGGTTTAAAAACACTTTTGAATATTCTAATTCGACAATTTTTCTTATTTGGAAAACCTGCAAGGTCAACCAATACAGCCACTCACGAACGTGCAGAATATAATATACGTAAATCATCATGTGTATATAATTGATATTCGAGCTACGTATATTTCTTGTGAAATTCCTTCAAAGATTTTGTAATATTAAAACATTTACAAATTTGAAGATTGGTTGTCAGACAGCATGTCCGTTGAATGAGTTTAGATAAAGAATTTTTTACAATTCTTACCGTAGATTACTCAAAGCTCTCGATCCTAAGATGCTGGGTTCGCTCCCAGGTCGAGGTCGGTGGGAATTTTACGGATGGGAGAAATTCCCAAAG
>JAQGAE010002266.1:0-18575 GCA_034696685.1 Julus scandinavius | reverse complement strand
ACATTGCTAAATCAAAAATACTCATCTTTAGTAATATGAAGGCCCGTTTCACATGCAATATCTTTCACTAAGGCATAACTCCTTCAGATATTGTGAGCTCATTGAGATATCTGGCGGTTAAATTCATGCCCTAAGGTTCCCCCATGGACTTTCTAAAGGCTCTCAGAGCGAAGTTTAACTTCAAATCCCACTTACTTCGCATAACATTAATCCCCTAAAATCTTAATCATATTCCTACCCATCTCTTCCTCTTTCACTCCATCAATTCACCCATCCGCATTTACAAAGTTGTTCTTTGGGCCTGGGCGAAAACCAACATCCTAGATGCTTTCCAGGAGTGATTCCTATGGAGGATGTGTTTTGCCTGGACTTCACCTCATCCTCATTCATAATATACAACTGGCTCGATCGGTTCCCACCCCACAAACCGAACAATCATCTCCTCCCCTGTGTCCTATATGGTGTGGTGTGACTCACCACGTGACAAACAACATTCTTTTCTATTTCCTCTCACAAATCTGTATCACACAACCTTCCTGCACTTAACATTCACCTCTCCTCTTTCTCACCATCCCAAGTATCACATGCTAGACTTCTTACGCTCAAAGATTTCGACTTAAGGTTTACATCCATGCTGATCGATAGGATGAAGGCCTTGCATCCATATATCACGCTCAACATACCAATCTACACACTTCAACCCTACTTTTTCCTTAACCTCCCTTTCTTTTTAAAAAATTAATTTTCCAAATAACCCCCTATAATACTAACAAAAAATGACCTACTCATCATTGACTCCCATCTCCCTTGCGCATTCTTGTGATGCAACTCCCTCTGATTGGCCTCACCTCCTCTATAACTGCACGCCCCCACCATCTCATTCTCTCTATCAAACAAAGATCAATGCCCCTATCACCATACTGGACCTTTATCATTTTCTATAATCCTCCCCTTAGTAGTCCCCCAACCACCTGGTTGGTATTTAAAATACCTAATAAAATCAACTCCTCTAAATAACCCATTGTTTGTTTGATTTAATTTTATCTATTTTACCCTTTTTTCTCAAATTTTATAACCCCCAACTATAACCCCTCGGGCGAGACTGAGTCATGCGCTGCCTACAATTCACTTGGTGGTATTAGACATTGAGTAACCCAACTATATGGTATAGCGGTTATGCTATCGAATTTTTTAATAGGAAGACATGGGTTCGATTACCTAGCAGGCTCACTTGACTGTGTTTTTTTTTCATGTTTTCCACAGTTGTTTCCAACTTAAAATTGTTGTGCTTATACGGTACATTTCCACCATTTTAGTAAAAAAACACCCAGTCTAACTGTGAAAGTGGGTGGCACAGTCTAGGTAATTTTTGAACCATTTTTATTAGGACAAAAGCTCTTAATTAGTGATAGATTGTTTTAATATTAAAAGCGTTTATATGCGCTATATCAGTGTACTTGCATGTATATTTCAATGGTGCTTGTTCGGCAAGCCAATGTTCAATACATTGGGAATTACTGATTCCTTCAATGGATTCAACTAATTGGTTTTCCTGATGAAGTCCAAGCACGCCGTGCGCGACCACATTTGCTGCCTTACATTCCAAAATATGCTGATGCAGTGCTCAAGCGGACACCCTGCCGCTTTAAACCCCAAGTTTTTTGGCACTTAGTTTTTTCCCATAAGGGAAGAAGTCATAATAAAGAAGTGTAAATGCATGTTTGAAAATTGTGTGTGTGTGTATTTGTTTTCAAATTTTTTGGTAATTTACAAAAAATTTAAAGAGAGGCCGATGTTTAGTGGAACTGTATCTTGGGATTTGCTTGGAAACAACTCTGGAAAACCCGAAAACCACATTCATGGTAGGCGACTCCGGTAAATGAACCTAGGTCTGCCAAAGGAAAGGCCGATAACATTACTACTACGTACACCGCCCAGATTGTTCATAGAAATTCTTTTCAATTAGTCACAAATTCTTATAACCACCATCATAAATTTCCCATTCATTCAACAAATAAAGAACTTTGGTATTTGGATTCATTCTATATAAGAAATGAGGAAAATTGCACATACATATATAGGGCAGGCCTTTATCAATGCCAACCATAATTATATTACGTTTAATTTTTGATAAAGGATTCTACAGAAATACTTAAGCTTCGACAAGCAATTCTGATGACAATGGAGGATTCCTGCCAAAAGTTTCACAATAGTTCGCTCAAGGATGCACCGCTTCACTTGGCTGATTTGGTGGATCACGTGGCAAAGTTTTATCTTAATACCAACGTGAAAGGAGAAAATTCATACGCAACTGATGATATAGTGAAAATGGTTGTTTTCTCAGAATATTATTTAAAATACTATAGCTTGCTATATGAACAGTAGTATATTTCAACCACAGCATACATATTTTTTTCGCCCATAGGTTTGTAATTCAGTAATAGTACGATCTACGAGTGACATTTCCACAGACAACATTTGCCGTGGTTACAAATCGAGTATAGAAGACATAAACGAGGCCATTGGCCTTTGCGACCTTTGTACATCTATGTTTGTACAGGTATAAACGAACTGTCAGAACTGTCATCACATTAATTCCTTTGAATAACTTGTATAACTTCCTCGTCTATCCTATATTATTTGGTCCCCTTTCACTCTATTATTTTTCCAAGAATTCCTCTGTAGATCTATACAATTTGTATCTTCTTAACAACGCAAAATTGTATTTCCATATCTGTAAATATTATTCCTCAAACTCGCAGAGCATTTTTCTACAACAAAAACACCACGTAGCATGTAATTCCAGCTGTGCTCGCAGGTATGGTTGGGGCATTATGCAAACTGCGTGATTTAATTTTTAATGGGTGGGAAAAGTGGTATACGTAGATTTATACTTGCATATGCTTTCGAATCGAGAATGATATTCAACTTATGTCGATAGCTAATTCATTGTTTTGTTCAGGCCAGCTATCAGCGCAGAGTCAGATTCAACAAGGATATTAGCTTTAAGCGAACAGGAATCTTTGTGCAACGCTGCAAGGATTTAATACAGGTATTACATGGTCAACAAAAAGCACGCAAGACAATAGCAATAATGGAGAGTGGGTAGGAATGGGGCATTTTTCACTTTTTTATTTTTTAAATTATTCACAAACCATAAAACGTAACAAATTTTATTCACAAATTTACTTTATACTATTGGGACACACGGCAGGAGGATTGGGACACTGTTTTTAAAACGAAAATACAAAGGATTTTACAAAAAATAACGAACGATTGAAAATTAACTACAGCATCGATGCAAAATGTGTAGATTTTCCGCAATTTTGATTTTCCTCATCACATAAAAAACTTGGAAAGCTTCAGAATGACATAAACTTTTATAACCATGTTTATGACTTGTGTATCAGTAAATTTAAAACTCACGGTAGTCTCCTTTCTTAGCAAAAAAATACATTTCAGGTTCTTCGAGTTCATACTATAACGGTAGCGAAAGCGTTCCCAAGCATTTGGATCCCTCAGGCAACACAGATGGACAAACTGGACCAAAAGGACCGCACAAAGATGACCCACTTCTCACGGAAAAAAGGAATCTATAAAAAGAAGACAAGGCAAGATAAGGATTAGCATAGGGATGTGAACTTAGCATCTTTTCGCTAAAACATTCGAAACTCGATCCAGTAAGCCTTTACTTGGGATCGAGGAATCGAAGGAACAAGGAAAGGGCAATTTACTGTAAATTACCCATGCCTAAAAGAGAGAAACACAGGTGGATAGTTAAGCCCCTCATAAAAATGATTCTTCAATCCCAAACAGTATATATAGAGGACGTTTTTCTTCTAACTCTCATTCTGTTTTTCAGCAGTAAACACGCTGCCCAACTGTACAGACTAACAGTCTACAAAATTTTAAAGTAAAAAGAATAAAACTTACTTTTTCTTTATCGCCCCGGCTTCAAAGAATTTGTTCTTTTCCACTTGTTTACTCCCTCAGCTTGGACTTGTCAGCCACCAAGACACGTTGGACCCTCTATACAAGGGTGACCAACCTCCGCCACAACGCTGCCGCAAGCTCAGCCAATTAGGTCAACCTCCGCAGGCCACGCTTCTTCGACATAGAAGGGATCGTCACCCACTACCGAAGGACGCAACCTCCGCTTCAGTTAAATCGACCTTTAGACGTCCCTCAGACGCTTCTAACCAGATTGACTACTCAACCCTCACTTCATCCCCTCGGACCCGCTACGCATTCTCATCTCTTTGACATGATCACCTGCAGAGATGAACACCCGCAGCATGCCTTGTTTGCCTGAGGCACCAGGACCCATTCCTGGTACCTCCGCCGCAATAGAAGGACGAGAAATGGAGCAAGAGGACCAGATAACCCTACCTGGTTCTCCTAGTAGAGATCTACAGAAGGCAACACCTAATAATTGGCGCCTAACGCTTTCAGCTCGAACACTGACGCCTCCGGAAGAGATGGACGTTGGACTAGCAGACAAATCACCATAAACAACTGCTAGGACATCACTCCAAATGAATGACAACCACAGCCAACAGTGAATTTGGGACAACCTCCACATGATGGGCGACATCAGCGGCAAACATCACAACCCACCAACCCACAGTTGATGGGAGGATGATACCTCGAGACACGTCTTGACCAGCACTGCCAACCTCTACACACAATGCCATCCGCATCGACTAATACCCTGTGCGACAGGAGGAGTCCAACAGGCTGAAACTTCCGCTAGAGGTAGAGCAGCTAGCTACAACAAATCGTTTAGGAAATGGTTACATCTCTTCAATGTGCAGGGAGATAATCATCAAATTCCTGTACAACAAAGATGGATCACCCTCTTTTGGATACTGCAAGAAGAAGCCATGCAATGGTGGTTAATCCATCACGAAAAAGTCAACTCTTATGAGGAGGCAATGCAGCAAAGGAAGGCAAGGTTTGGGGACTCAGAACCTGACTTTATAGTCAGGCAAAAAGTCTACACAATGCCGCAAAAGAAGGGCCAGGACAGACTACTGTTTATGGTCAGCATGCTGCACAAGTTTGAACAAATGGATCAAAGATTGGATTTGATAACCATCGTGGACTTGATCTATCATGCTCTACATCCAGACGTCACACAAAGATTCCAATTGGAACAGATGCTGGACTATCATGATATGCAATGCACTGTAATCTGGCATGAAAAGAAGCTTTGTCCTTCAAGGCAGTGGACCTCGGACCATCCATCGGCTGCTACGATGCATGGACAAACAATGGACGTCCCATGGATCCAGAATAGGAACACAGACGACCCAAGAAACCTGATCTACAAAGGAAAGAAACCGTATGATGCCAGGAAGGATCATTCCGCGAGTCAAGCAGAAAGATCGAATGCCCAGAGTAGTGCAGGGTAACCTGGACGTACGAATAACTACAATGGAAAGGCAAACTATCGCAACAACCATGGAGGTGACAGTGATGGCCAAAGAAACACAAACAAGAAAGGATGTCCTGTGTGCAGCACACCAAATGTGAACATCCACACGTGTCCCAAAGGCTGAGGAGACAAGGCAAAAAAGGTTAACATGATTAGGCTTTCAGATGTAAATCCTCAAGCAGACCTATTATCACCAAGATCACAAGTGTACCCAGCTGATTTACTCATCAACGCCTAGGTAGAGATCAATGCCATCAAATTCCATGCATTGTTGGACACAGGAGCGTCCACGTGCGTGGGTGGTGGCCCAGTCTTTGAAAGCATCCAGAACATGGGACTTCTAATGACACACACATGTCAACTGATTCAACTGGCAGACCAAACTCTGGTGGCAATGGAAGTCTACATAGTCACAAACATTACACTAATACCTTTGTATAAGGTCTGCTGATACTACTGGGAACCAACTTCCTTGCGGACACTTCAGTAGTCATCAGCTACGGAACCATGACCTGGGGTTTCGAAGATATGGACCTACCAGAGGACCAGGTGAGGGAACCTATAGGTCGCAGACAGTCAACAATTCCAGTTCCAGTATTCGCTGTTTTCACAAGATTTAACCACAAGGGGACACAGGAAATCCGCATGCGAGGAATGAAAGAGCATCTCTAGCTACTGCAGAAGCTGACGCTGTAAATCAGATGTTGCACAAAATGGCAGACATGTTTGAAGAACCCTCTGGACCAGCACTGGTGGAACCTCAAACTATAGAGATACAACCAGAAGTTAAACCTGTGGTGATCAACTTATACTCCTCCTCACTAAAGAAGAATACAATCCTCATAGACAAAGTGCAGTCACTACTGGACAAGGACTTTCTGAAACCCATCAAATCTGCATGGGCAGCACCTTCTTTGTTGGTAGCCAAACCAGGGTCCACCACAGTTCCGTATGGTGATGGACTTCAGGGAACTAAAAAAGGTTACCATACCACATTCATATCCGCTGCCCAAGATTGATGACCTCATCTCCCACATCATAGGAAATAAGTTCATGACGTTTATGGATCTGACCAATTGCTATTAGCAGATTCCCATCAGTGTCGAGTCACAAAAGTACTTCACCACCGTTACCCCCCTTGGAACATTCTGCTATACCAGGATGCCCATGGGGGCCAGAAATTCGGCGGCACATTGCCAACGAATGGTGGATCAGCTATTGATCTCCTTATCGTCAGCGATACCTTCAAACAACACCTTTTCGACGTCTGCAGAGTCGTGGAAGTTATCCAGGACTACAATTTCGGACTAAAAAGGAAAAAATGCCATTTTTTCATAAACTGTCAAGTTTTTAGGGCACATGATCTCTCCACTGGGAGTCAGCCTTAACCCAGACAAAGTGGCAGCCATCCTGAATCTTCCTTATCCAGGCAACATTAAAGAACTGTGCTCATTTTTAGCATCCTGCAAGTGGCTTGGGAAGTTCATTCCAAATCTGTCTGCAGTGACAACCCCTCTTCATCATCTGCTGATGAAGGATGTCCCATACCACTTTGATGACACTTGTCGCAATGCGGTAGAAGAGCTAAAGATTTGCCTAACCTCCGCCCCTGTGTTGGCTTAACCAGATTTCACCTAGGGATTCCATCTCTACACGGATGCAAGTCAGGACGCCATGGGAGCAGTTCTAGGACTAGGTGATGGTGAGAATTTCTGATTGATAGAGTACGCTTCCAAGTCATTTTCACCAGCGCAGACAAATTACTCCACCACAGAGCGAGGAGCTCTAGCGGTACTGTGGGTCATACAAAGATTTAGAGGGTACATCGATGGACTGACATTTTAGGTACATACGGACCACGCGCCCCTATGATCTATACTGGCCACCAAAGAACCTTGTGGACGCATAGCAAGATGGATCATGGAGATCCATGGAAACTGAATGTGGGAAACTGAATGTCTTGGCAGACATGTTGTCCAGGACATCAGACAAGCTGGATCCAGTAGTCCTAATACATCTATTCCTATCAGACGAACAACCGCTGACAGTGGTGGACTTTAGGAACTTGCAACTTCAGGACGAAGCTTGCAAGAAAATCATCTAGGACCTGGATGGAGAAGATGATCCTTCAGGAATGGAAATCAAGACACGGTTAGATAGGGGTACTCCATGAAAGCAGGGGTACTCTACCGTCATCTAACCAGTGTCGATGCGGAGGAACCCCAACTTATGGTCCTTGAGCTGTTACAAGCACCGGTCATACATTGGAACCATAACCTCCCTGAGGCGGGACATCCAGGAGTCTTAGCAACAGTCCAAAGGATAACGTAGAAGTATTACTGGCCAGGACTGCGGCAGCAAGTGAAGCTACACGTTTCACGGTGTGAAGAATGTTTAAAATATAAGCCTTTGAATCAACCCTACTCCACGCCAACATCTTCCACCGCCATAACATCCAGGTTTGATACTGTTAGTATAGACCTGGTAGGACCACTTCCCAAGACTCCAATGGAATACCATTATGTCTTCTCAGCGAGTGACATATGTACAGAGTTCACCAAACTTTTTTCCAATCAAGGACAGCACAGCGGAGACTATAATCAAGGTGTTTATAGAAGAAGTTTGCTTATGCTATGGGAAACCGCGGAATATCCGCTGCGATAATGGACCGTAGTTTATCTCATCAGTGATGGAGCAAGCATCTGTTGCGATGGGATTCCAGATCCAGAGAGTAGCTAGCTATCATCCGCAGGCAAATCCAGTGGAAAAAAGACATCGGGACCTGAAAGTAAAATTGGCCATAGCAGTGGATCAACAACATACAGATTGAGATCTACACATGGCGGCTGTGCAGTGGGCGATGAATACGACCACCTAACAGCAAGGGGCACTCCCCGTTTTTCCTTACCTTTGGAAGACCGCCGCGGAGTCCGCATGTTAATGTGTTGGGTTTTAGTGAGTTCTGTGCTGACCCTTCGTTTGTCAGGCACATGTTTTCGGACTTCCTATTAGAGCTGTCAGCATCTACACAGGAAACGAAGGATAAACTAGAAATAGCGCAAGATAAACGCAGATTAAAACATAATCAAAAAGAAATCTTGCCAGATTTCAAATTAGAAGCTAGAGTTCTCTTAAAGAATCGCACCCAAAGCTGCAGCACAAGAGCTATGACAGCAAAGCTGAACCCCAAATGTGAAGGGGCATACGAGATAATTCATATCAGAGGCCCTGCATCCATTGTGGTAAAGGACACCCTAAATGGAAAAGTCAAGGGAGTGTTCAACACCAAGGACCTGATACATTTGTAGATGGATTAGGAAAAAATGCCGCAACCTCCGCAACAGCTGACAACCTCCGCCATACTGTAGCAGAAGACAAAGCCGATTCCGCAACCACAATTACAATGCAAGCCACGTGGTCGACCAAAAAAGGGATTACACCAGCCACGGAATTGTTGAACCACAAGGATCACGAGTTGCTACAAGCGATTGCAACCTAAGGAGACATGTATGGACCAACAGGGAATGGAGGATGGAGAAGATATCTTAATCAATTATGTCTGCACATTTGCAACCATCTCACATTTTGTTGAGTTACAAAAAATTAAACTTTCAATATCCTGATAGGGACAATGTGCCCAGGACCCTTTTTTACAAAGTAGGTCGCGCGGCACATGTTCTTATCGAACAAGGATGGGAAAGGTCCCAAGGCAGCATTTACAATGAAATTCTAAGTCCAAGTTTCTACAACAATGGACATATTGAGCCAGATACAGACCTTTTAGTGGAATACGTAGGATACGCCGCATTGTTGAGACACCCTGTACAAGTGTTTCACTTTCGCGTGCTACCGCAAAACCCTGAGGGAGCAACCTAAAACATCTGTCCCTTGGGACCTAGCCAATCAGCAATTAGCTTGGACCGATCAGGCTATAAAAGGAATCGCAAAATCGAAAATATATACCATTTCAAGTCCAACTGGCCACCTAAGAAGTCAGTCGCATTTCGGTCTTTACTAATTTTTTCGGTTCTCCCAGTATGCGAGTTCCGCATGGCCCTACATCGGTTCCCTCTCGAAAGAAATTCTCGAGAAAATCAACAAGTTGCCAATATGGCAAAAGTCATCCAAATCCAAATGGACGAACCTGAATCTCCTGCTCACGCAGATCATTTTCAAGCGCCACCATCTGCATTCAGTGCCCTAAGGGACAAACACGCTGCCATGATTTTACAACATCAAAGTTTACATGGACTCCAAGCCTGAAGTGAAGACACCACATCCAGAGCAAGAGATGCGATGCGAATCATCGAGAAACAGGAAGTCAACACGTCGCTGATAGAGACTGCTGTGGCCGCTGAAGGTCATCATCCTGAAAAAGAGATCCCACTAGCATCTGCCGCACAACTCGTTCCTGAGATAATGGACATTATCAACCAGGCAAGAAATGCCTGGATAAAAGCAAATTCCGCAGTTCAAAAATGTTCCAGGACAGACCCATCGGAACAGACCAGAACCACCCACCAACATCTCCTAGACGCCGTCTCAAAGATGTCCTCGGATGCTGTCTTCTTCATAAAAATGGCCAAGAATGAGGCGGAATATCGCCGCTTGGCAGACTCACCACCAAGCTGGTGGAAACCGACCTGAGGCATGTCAAAACAGCGTACCAACAACTGGCGAAACAGTACAGAAAGATGGCAAAACTGTGTGACACGTATGAAGCAAACCCTAGCACAAGACAGGAAGTTATTGACTACATGCCGCAGCTGGTTGCAAACATCAGTTAACAGGAACTGAGCGAGGGACAACGATTGTCGTCAAGTTTTCCAGACCTAGAAGTCACCATAGCCAACTTCTTGCAAGAAGTAAACAACTTGAGACCAGCTCAAGAGACAACGCAGCAGGAAGTTCCGCAACATGCAACTCCAACGCAGCAAGCTCTGCAGCCAGAACTCCCGCCACTAGTATCTACACCTCCAGAATGACCGCAAGCACTTTCATTTTCCCGCACAACCACCACGGTCCCATTACAGTCTCCAGACATCATGCAACAACGTGACGCCCCATGGACAGCGGATTCAGAGGAAGCAGCACCAGTTCAACCTGCAAGGCCAAACACCACACAGATTAAAAACGCTACATCAGCAGTCGTCAGTATTCAGAGGGCGGACCCTGTGTTAATGGAATGCCAGCAAAGGTACTTAGAACAGGCAGGAGCCTCACCAACTGCAGAGCGATCAGAGTCGCCACGCTCAACAACACCCACGCAGACAACAAAATGTGCTCGAATGAGCACGGGCGGATCGGCAAAAAGGCCAAAGTCCAGGTTGGCAGGAACACCAGAAAAAAGAAGACGCCATCGTTCAAGAACTCCGGAGATATCTCTACATGTTACCCCTGACATTGAAATCATATCCAGCTCACCACGACCATCCACATCAGCGGGAACGTCAAAATCTTCCAAGGTACCTGTACCAACCAAAGCTGTCTCGGATCACAAGTCTCGCTCCTCATCGAACACAAAATCCCGCACCAGCTTTTCCAAACAACATGACTCCAAGTCCCGCTCCAAGTCAAGAGAGAAGACGAGTCAACCAAGGTCGCAGAGCCGCCCGAGCAAGGAGAGATCCAAAACTCTATCGAAACCGGAAGAATCCGAAAGAAAGGCCAATTTTCCACCCAGCAAATCAAAAAAGGAACGCTGGGATTTTTATAGTGACAGGTTGAAAGGATAATTTGTCATAATCCAATATTTCTTACACATGTCGCAGTCCACTTCGGATGACCCAAAACTGCACAGTGTGTATTGGGCCAAATACAAGGAACTATCCAAAGTACCTAAAAAAGATCGCTACGTCGCTCCAACCCCAGTAGATCCGGATTACTATGCCTGGGCGGTGTTAACCAAGTATCCCAGACCTGGAGGTGGAGACGAATGCTGCTTTTGGTGTGCCACTCACTCCAAAAGATACCGACATTGCTTCCATTCGCATGGGGCATACCTAATTCCTCCGAGCAGACGGATCTCATCAGATGAGAAAAGGCCCTCCTGCAACCTGGATCCCGAGTCAATGGACGTCATAGCCACGATGATACATCATTACTGCTACCCATCTGGACAGCACGGCGAAGTCATTAAAAATCAGGCCCAACACGAGGGTTGATGTAATATAGGGCGTCACCCACGTGTCAAGGCAAACATCAAAACAAATATTATACCATCACTTTTCGGCCCTTGTTTTCGTATATATATTTTACATCACTTAAATGTGCTTCAGTCTCGAAGAAAAATGTTACTTTTATTATTATCAAGATTGTTAATCGTTTATAAACATTGTCTGCCCTGTAATAAGTCTGATTAAAATGTTAATTCTTCTTAGATATTGATCTATGTCTTTGTTTTCAACAACTTACTGTAATTTTCTCGAAATAGCCTTATCCTCATAAATACAAGACTATTTGGGGGGTTTATAACGGTAGCGAAAGCGTTCCTAAGCATTTGGATCCCTCAGGCAACACAGATGGCCAAACTGGCCCAAAAAGAACACACAAAGATGACCCACTTCTCACGGAGAAAAAGGAATCTATAAAAAGAAGACAAGGCAAGAGAAGGATTAGCATATGGATGCGGAATTATCATGTTTTCACTAAAACATTCGAAACTCGATCCAGTAAGCCTTTACTTGGGATTGAAGAATCGAAGGAACAAGGAAAGGGCAATTTACTGTAAATTACCCATGCCTAAAAGAATGAAACACAGGTGGATAGTTAAGCCCCTTATCAAAGGGTTCTTCTATCCCAAACAGTATATATAGAGGACGTTTTTCTTCTAACTCTCATTCTGTTTTTCAGCAGCAAACACGCTGCCCAACTGTACAGACTAACAGTCTCAAAATTTTTAAAGTAAAAAGAATAAAACTTACTTTTTCTTTATCGTAAAGGGCCTCAAAGACTTTGTTCTTTTCCACACGTTTACTCCCTCAGAACAGACTTGTCAGCCACGAAGATGCGTTGGACCATCTATCCTCCGCCACAATGCTGCCGCAAGCTCCGCGAATTAGGTCAACCTCCGCAGGCCACGCTTCTTCAACATAGAAGGGATCGACTCCCACTACAGAAGGACGCAACCTCCACTTCAGTTGAATCAACCCTGAGACGTCCCCTAGACGCCTCTAACCAGATTGACTGCTCAACCGTCACTTCATCCCTTGGGACCCGCCACGCGTTCTCATCTGTTGGACCTGATCACCCGCAGAGATGAACACCCACAGCACGCCACGTTTGCCTGAGGCACGAGGACCCATTCCTGGTACCTCCGCCGCAACTGAAGGACGAGAAGTGGAGCAAGAGGACCAGATATCCCCGCCTTGATCTCGTAGTAGAGATCTACAGGAGGCAACGCCTAAATACCCACATTATTTTTCTTGACAAATCTCACTAACACAAAATCACCAGCTCTATCATCAAACAAAAAAGAACTAACGCACGAGCGACCTCCTGCACATGTGAAAGTTCTAAAAGCAAAAATGCATTATATTTCAGCAACAGGGACTGTCCCATTTCTCCTGCATTGTTGTGCCCCAATCCTCCTGCCACTAGGTAATTGTCTTAAACACACCATAAGATTAAAAGGACCTGGCAGACTGGAGTGAAACATCTAATAGCATCATAACCATGCATCCTAATTGCTATTAATGTTCTTAATTTGAAAACGTTTCCTTTATAAACAATACGTTTCTTCTATAAACAATACTTTTAAAATAGTTTAATATTTGAAGTAAAAACGTAATTTTAATAGTGAAATCACACTTTCCCTTCCCATATTCTTGTGGTTCAACAAAAGGTCATCATTTTACACAAACAAATGCGGGAACACAAGTGCCACAAATAGACACACGAGTGTCAAACTTTTTACACGTTCAAATTTGTAATTATTGGCAAAGTCCCATTCCTCCTGCGTCCCATTCTTACCCACTTTCCACTATACTTTCTAAAAATTAATTTTTATTTTATAAGATATGTGAAGGAGCGGAGTTATTCGGAAAGTGGAATGAGGAAGACACGCTTGATTTATTGCCACTGCAATCCCGTCCTCATCAGAGATATTTTGATAATGCATTATTAGAAATAATGCTCACTTTCGACAGGTTTCTCGAGCATTTGTCAAGAAATCAGTCAGATTTGCTGGATCTCGATTCGTTAAAATGGATTAACATAAAGAAAATGTATGAAGAAATTATTACTAACGTTGAAATGCTATGCAGGAATTCCATCAACAATGTGTTCAAGGCGGAAACCGAGGTGATAGAGGGCATCGAAATTTTGAACTATTTCAGCCACTTATGTAGGCAAAACGTAATTTATTGTCCTGATTGTGTTCTTACCTGGTAATACCCACATCCTGGTATCTAGAATTCTGTAAAAACCTGGATTTTTTTTATTATATAGGGAGTAGATCATTTTTACGTGGAGAAAGTAAACCAATTGTTTCAGCGCTGCCTTGCACAAATTACAACAATACGCAGTCAAATTTCAAAACTTGGGTATAAGTTTTACACAGATGACCATAGGCTTACGGAGATTGCAGTGATGACACATGAACTTGAACGTAAAATTGTTGAGCCCATGGAGGTAAGACATTTATCGAATTGTTAAAAGAGTGCATATATTTAGGACATGATAATTAGAACAAAAAAGATAGCCTATGGTATTCTTTGAGACTCATCGTTTTATTGCATTGTGAAATTGACATGGATTTATATAAGACCTTTGAAGTATATTTTTGATTGTAGAGCAAATGAAGACCTTACATATATGGATTGTTTTAAAATTAAGGCGGACGTATGAAATACCTAAATTTGTTTGTAACACTGAAAAGTTAAACATCTAATTTTATTTTTCTATAAAAATTCTAAAACTACATATACATCGTATACCATCGTCATTGTTTCATACAAAAATAAGCAGCCGCGACAACAAACATCAACAACAATGGTTGCAAGCGAGCGACCCAGCAACATGTGCTTAATACCACGAACATCCGCTTGAAAGTGTCCAGACTCCGACGTTGGCATCCAGGGAATGTTGCCTCTGGCAAAACACGAGTCCAAGGTCACACTTTTCGTGAAAATTATACTAAACATTGTTTAGTGCCCATGTGCACAATGCACATTAAAATTGTTATGGTTATCAAGTTTAATGAAGGTTTTCATTAAAAGAAAAAAGGAACATATTTATTTGGAAATTAACTAAATGCAGCTTAACAGGTGAACGTTAGGCGATAAGAATGACTCAAAACAGCCAAAGAAACAAATGCTATGGTTTAGTCCATGTTTGTAAACACTCATGAACAATGAACACGGGAAAGGGATTAAGTATGCAATGACTGTCGCACAAATTCATAAAACTGTTACTTGCTTAATCACTTGTAGGCTCTCAATATAATTGAAGGGCTAATTGCAACAATGTGATAAGCTACACTTTTCCTATTGTTCTGGAGAGCGATTTTTTAGTTTTAAAAAATTCCATAATTCTAATAGATGATCCAATTAACAATTGTTTATGTTATCATAATCTTTAAATATAATAGGCACCCCTTCCAACATTCAGATGTAAATTTAATCCTGAGGAATATTTATTACAATTTTTTTTATTACAATAACAAGATTTTTGTGGCTTATCATTATTTTGCCCAAAAATAATTTATCAAATTTTTTTTATAGAAAAAATCACATTGTAAAAAAAATTAAGTAGAATGCACAAATACGGCAAAATTATGTTTCACTTTTAATGTTAAATAATAATTTTTTTGAATTTGTGCACTATATTATGATCTCGGCATGATCATCAACTTTTCTGGCAAGACACTTGTTAAGCCACATTTAGTAATAAAATGAGCTGCACATGACAAAGAGACTTTATTTTCGAATGGATCTTGCTCAAAATGCATGAAGCTTATCAGTATCAGTAGAGTATTGCATAGTTGCAGCTTATGTTGAAAATCTTAAATAATTTTTAATGATAATTTTTGCCTGAAAGATTTTTTGTAAACTGAAACTGCAGGAACATGATAAGCTACAAATTATTTTATTCGTAACTTACTGAGCTTAAATGAGGCGATTCCTCTTATTCTTTGTGATAATCCACATCCTGATCTGTATCATTTTCAAATTCACTTAAGCTATCATTATTCTCACCTAATATATAGCTAAAATCAAACAATTTTCGCTCGTGGTGCAATATGCTGTCATTATTACACGGCATTTTTGCTCGTGGCTTATCACCTTTTTAGTAAAAAACTGATTTTCATGAGGGCAACAAGATGATTATCTGTATTGTAATTCATTCTAGAAGAAATTTAAGAAGGTAATCAACCAAATAGCTAGAAATAGTACTGTGAGGCGTGTTTTGAGCGGGGGCTTCATTCATGGGGAAATGTCCCCTATCATCATTGATAGACGCAGTCCCATGAGAAGCAAATGCCGCTGTCATAGGCTTTGCTGCATGGTCAGCGATAGCAGCGCTATCTGATGATTCACCGACTCTTCTGGAGTCGTTCAGATCAGCGAAGTGTCTCCAATACTGGAGAAGTTGTAAGGGTATCGAAAGCGGGACCCCTGCGTCGAAAGTGATGACATCTCTGGCCTCCATAATAGTTCGTCAGACTGGTCCTAGTCTAAGCCGGTGTGAATAAGTGAGGTAGTTATCGCTCAGCAGAGAAGCAGATGAACAAGCGGTAGAAGCAGGTGCAGCGGCAGAAGTGGCGTCAATGATAGTTGCAGAGGCAACGGTAGTTCCGGCAGTACCAGGAGTTGCACTATCTGTGATAGTGGGGGCTGCATGTACAATATTAATGGCTATAACTTACCTATATTACTTACTATAGCTTACTATGGTTATGAATTACCAGGGTGCACGTTTCTTAAGTGAGGATCCCTGATGATCGCTGGTTGAGAAGTTCGAGTACGGCCAGTTCTCAGATGGTCATCAGTGGCGAGTTCCGAACAATAAAATGCTGTAATTCTCTTTAAGAGACTTAGATGTAAAAAGGGTTTGAGAGTAGTATAACAATATAGTTCGGATTTATTATGTTTGCTGAAACAACTATTTACAAGGCAGCGAAACATGAAACATGTGAATGACACATAAAAACTAATGATTAGTTGAATTGTATCCCCCTCGTAGAATATTGTGTTACTGAATATTCTGGAATAAGTTTCTTGTTCCCACAGAACAATAAGCAATAAGCCTTTCAATTTAAGGGCTTATTAAATGACATTTTTACATTAAACTATTCCCAAGAACCATGCCGTGGTTTCTCTCTTAAAATCTAATTCAGCTCTCTCTGTCTTTGATCTCTGCATCTCATTATAAAACTTGCGTTATCCAATGGCAACTGGGCTGGAAGT
The DNA here is from genome assembly GCA_034696685.1 of Julus scandinavius. Classification (NCBI taxonomy): domain Eukaryota; kingdom Metazoa; phylum Arthropoda; class Diplopoda; order Julida; family Julidae; genus Julus; species Julus scandinavius. Next base: position 1,730 of record JAQGAE010002266.1, on the reverse strand, counting down.
ATCCAATAAGCCTCAGGTGACATCACCTGTCTGCCATTGGATTGGTTACCTGGCTTAATGTAGGAGGAGATTAATTGGAAGTCTTGCAAACAATAATTAGGGATTTGTTTGCTTTGACGTAATTAAAAAGAGGTGAGTATTCAACCCAATTTTGTGCCCTTTTATGGTTATGGCGCGATTCGCCTATGACACACCAGAATGGTGCGTCATCAAATTCTTAAGAATTAACATGAATGCTTTTGGATCCTCATGAATTTTATGTCTCAACCGAATAAATGCCTTTCCTAAAATGTGTGTCATCGCAACTGAGGAATAGTTAATGTAAAAATGTCATTTTTGGAAAAGTGTACTTTATCACATTGTTGCAATAAGCCTTTCAATTTAAGGGCTTATTAAATGACATTTTTACATTAAACTATTCCCCAGTACTATTTCTAGTTATTTGTTAGATTACATTCTTAAATTTCTTCTAGATTGAATTACATTTCAGATAGTCATCTTGTTGCCCTCTTGAAAATCACTGTTTTTTTTTTCAATAAAAACGTGATAAGAAAGGAGCAAAGATGACGCGTAATAATGACAACATGTTGCATCACGAGTGAAAATTGTTTGATTTTAGGGATATATATATTAGGTGAGAATAATGATATATTTAAAGTGAATTTGAAAATGATATGGACCAGGATGTAGAGTACCACAAAGAATAAGAGGAATAGTCTCATTCAAGCTCAGTAAATAATGAATAAAATAATTTGTAGCTTATCATGTTCTTGCAGTTTCAGTTAACCAAAAATCATTCAGGCAAAAATTATCATTAAAATTATTTAAGATTTTTAACATCAGCTGCAACTATGCAATACTCTACTATTACTGATAGGCTTCAATCCTGTTTCTATTTTGAGCAAGATACGTTCAAAAATATAGTGTCTTAGTCATGTGCAGCTCATTTTATTATTAAATGTGGCTTATCATAGTTTTGCCAGAAAGGTTTATGATCATGTTAGGATCATAATATACACGGACAGACAAAATTCCTACAACATGTCTGATTTTGCTTACACTTTCCACTTTAATGACGCATATCTTCAAAACAATAAAATGTAGTAAAGAAACAGGCAAAAAATGAAACTTCAACCTTTTTTCAATCAAAATCAATTCACATTTTAATTAACAAATCTATTCATTGCAATTACGTTTGAAATAAAAAAAGACACTGGAAAAAAGTCTTGAAACAGGGCAAATGTTAGACAAAAGTCCTGCAACAATGTTTTCAGTATTTTGTGGCTCTACCTTTGGCCCTTAATACTACATCAATTCGTTTTGGCTTCGAGTGAACTAACTTAGCACACTCATCTGCAGTGATTTTGTTTCATATGTCATGTGTGTTACTCTTCAATTCCACCATAGTTTTTCGATCCTACTAAATTTAGAAATTTCTTCATCCTGCCCCAAATGTTTTCAATGGGATTGAGGTCTAGAGAGTTCCCTGGCCAATCCAAGACCTCAATTCCCATGTTTTCAAAATATTTTTTGGTTCTTTTTGCTGTATGAGCAGGTGCGCCATCTTGCTGGTATACAAATGTATCATTCGGGAAATAATAATTTGCCTCGTTGTTGGCTGATCATTTTACTTGCTGTGCTGACATTAAGTCTTATACTCGGGTCAATAAAAGATGGTGAAAACAAATTTGAAAGAGCCAATCAGAATAAAGTTGCTGTTTTCGCTTAGT
>JAQGAE010002265.1:0-18578 GCA_034696685.1 Julus scandinavius | reverse complement strand
ATGATGATCGTTAAAGTTGAAATGCAGTTGGCTGTCAGCCTATCAGCGAACCTATAATTAACGGGCTCACTGTTTAACATCAACAATTTTCAAACTGCTTAGTCAGACCATAAGCAGCAAACTTGCTTGCAAGCTTGGAAAGACAGAAAATTTAATATTATTGAGCATGAAATGAACTGAACATAATTATAGCATATCCTTTGAGACGGACCCTACCTCTCTTCATATCTATTATAAACTAAACAAACAACAACAACAACAATAATCCGAAAATACTAATGCCAATTACTGGTGGGCTGAGTCCCACAATGCATGTGTGCTTTTGTGACGGACCTTCCAATAGTAAAACTACAGTAGCAAGAACAAGGCGATTATCACCGTGCAATGCTACTCCAACTAGTATTGTTGTGATAGTACTATCGATATTGGTTTCGATACCAAATAGTTTAGTGCTCGATATTTTGTTTTCGATATTCTACCTACATGATACTTGAACATATATCCGTATCGGAATGATCCAGAAAGGGATTCTAGCCTCTACATAGTTTGATATAGGTGATGACAGCTCCACTCTCTGGCGTTGGTGTTTAGCCCTCGCGATCATAAAACGTTGTTTGGATACAAACCACAAAAATATATGAACGACCAAGACATCCAACAGACTACACAACACAAAGACATCACATTACACAGTTGGCATACCAATCTCCCCCTGGATATTTTCAGAGGTAGGTATTGTCCACTTGCCCCTCCAGCAGATGAGGACACACTTGTCACACACAATTACGAAAAATGCCGGTGAACCAAAAATACCAATGCATTGAACATCTGCAGCCCATTCCAAAAATTTGTACTCCATGCAGCACGTGGTTCTCAGGTGGTATGCAACCAGGCGGCCGCATGCCTCGGATGTTGGCAGCCCTCTGATGGACGTCCAAATTGGCCAGGTCGCAGCTGAACGTTTCCAATTATGCGGGGAACGGTTGTCGAAAAGCTTTTCAATTTCGACTCGTTCGGCCTTTCACACACGGCCATTTCATTAAATTAGCCGAGGGCAACCTCCCCCGTGGCCGGCACCTGGCGCCCTCCCCGCCAACATCAACCGCGCTCGTAAAGTCGACGTCAATCGCCGAATTCGTGCAATACCACAAGCAAGGCCATTTGTGCCAACGTGTCGGGTAAAGCCACATTTCCAAATTGGCACTTAACAACGAAACTGAACCACTCCGAAGTTGAGAGCAGAGAGTTTTCTGGCAAAAGTGAAAAAAGGTCCGCAACGGCCAAGCTGTTGTTCAACCTCTGTAGGGAACAGATTGCGGCGTTGGAAATGGCGTGCTGTGGTTGTCTCACTTTTCGAAAATTTCCAAAATGTCACAAAGATCTCGCTCTTGGGCAAACCTGAATTCCATCTTTCGTTAAATGCCTTTGGTAGAGGATTGGAACATGAGCAATTAAGTGAAAAGAAAGCCAAACTCTGCAAGACGTCCGGTTTTCGTATTGAAAAAAAAAAGTCTTTCGGTCCATCGGGATTCACACTATACGGAAATCGGGTATACATATGTATGGAACACACGAGAAAATCACATTCTTTTCATCGTACCGTTATGGGAATTCGTCGAAGTTGACATCAGACTAATATCTGTCTATCCATTGAGTTTCACTGTGTGAAAATCGAATATGTAATAAACACGAGCATGAAGTGAGACCAACTATTGACAGTGCTAGCTGCCAAAGAATTCAAGTTCATAATAGGCTTCAGACTAGCAAAAAAAAAGTGGTGCCAGAAATGGCATTTGGTTTCTGATTTTAACATTATTATAAATTGTTATAAAGTGTTAAAGACCGAATAAAAACAATGAGACTAGTTGGATTAATTTGACCTGCTAATGAGACTAATGAGACAAGAAATGAAACCAAGTGAGAACTTGGGATTTTAATCTATGGAACTATGAGTTGGAGTCTATTAATAATAAGATTGTTTTAGTCTATTATGAGAACAAAATGTTAATCAGTGAACAATGTGCCTCATTGCTCTGAGATTTAATAATGGCATTGTTAATTTGTTCTATAATCGCTAATGAAACATTCGCTTTTAACCAATTTCGCTGAAACTATAAGCTAACTTAGACATGTTGAATCTTCCAAGAATCATAATGAAATATCGGCTTAATGGTACAAAAATCTTATATAACGACCTAAGTGAAAAATATCACGTATGAGACACATTGCTAATGCGATTATGGAATATCTCAATATTATCGGTTCTCATGTCAATGGGACCCAATGCTTTACAGTCCGGTCTTACCATAGTTTCAAAATCTTAGTATGATGGGACACAGTTCATAGTTTCATAGAATAAACCCTCATTGATAGTGGGTTATCTTTTGGTCTCATTTCTTGCCTCATTAGTCTCATTATCAGGTCTCATTAATCCTATTAGTCTCCTTGTTTTTCTCAGTGAGACCGAATGAGTCTTTTACTTGAGGCTACACAAGAGACAGTGACAAAAACAAAACAAAATAGAGAATCATAATTCTAAAATGGCATTTGGAGCACAGTTGTCACAGTCCAAATTTAAAATGGATGGATGACTAACGAGAATTCGGCTTCAACGGATTTTTTCGAATGTCTGGTCATCCAGACCACGACAGACCACAAATTCCGCTGATGACTAAGCGCTCTCTCTCGAGAATGTTGGACCTTTCAGAAGGCTAAAGATCAATAAATTGCATGAAACAAATGATCGCAGGCATACCAGTGAGTATTGTAAAACCAGTATTTTCGTTTAACACGAATATTATACTGTAAAACTGCAAGATTATGAAAGAAAATCTCTTCTGCATACAACGAATTTTAGACATGAGTGTTTGATATACTAAAATACGAATGGTCAATAGTTTTCCGCTTAAAATGTATTTCTCCTGAGAATGTTTTCATCAACAAGATTATGGAAGACCAATGATCGTCCTTAAAAAGTATATTTTTTCCAGTTACTTTTAGAGTCCAATTTCTCTCGAGAATTCTTGAGCATTTATATTTTGAACACCAATAATTCCGCGTTGAAATAATTTCTCTTGAGAATTTTTGGTTTGGCAGAACATCGAAAATCCAACATGGAAAAATCTAACTTGAAAATACTTTAGTCCACCAATAAACTGAGACCAAAAATTCTGCTTTATAACGAATTTACCTTGAGAATCTCTTTCTTTTCTTCTAGATTGTGGCACGGTAATAATTCTATTTCAAACGAATTTCTCTTGAGAACATTTGCTCCACCAGAACACGAAGGTCCAATAATTTTACTTAAACGAATTTGCACAAGGAATATTTCATTTGCCAGAACAAGATAACAAGCCCAATAATTTAGTACCAATCTAATTTATATCTAATAGGCATTGCTAAGTTAACAAAAACATAGAAACAATCCAATAATTCTCAATCAAAATTTGACTCTTATTGAAACTCACTATGAGAAACCAACGAAAATTATGCATGATTAGGAAAATTGATTTTAGACAGTCTTCATTACGCTCGTATAAAAAAAATTAATTAATTTCTGAATAACAGAATTTTTCTAAAGATTTCATGGAAATGTATCTCGATTATTTCCAGAAAACCATTTCCGAAACAAGATAATTATAATTCAATAATTTTAAGTAGGGTATTATCTGATCAATAAATACTGTATATACATGAAAAATATCATAAAAACGATTTTCAATAAATATTTTTAACCTCTTTCACATTGTTATTGTTCCAATATGCGAATTGAGAATATCTGCCAAATTGAATTAAATCGCAAGTATAAGAAATATTTATCTGTCCTAGACGTTTATCCATAATCTGAAACGCAGTTTTAGAGAGAAAAAAACAGTGTGAATGGGATATAAATCTAAGGATAGAAAAGTTTTATAAAGCACCTACTTGCCTACGTTAGAAAAATCGACTATTCTCTGCAGCCACAAAATTTATGGACTTCAGTGTGCAGAGTTTGCAAGATTTCCCTAAGAAAAATGGCAGACATGAATCAACCAAAAGCTTTGCCAGAATGTCCTATATTTCAAACTGTAGAATACCCATAAAACACCAAAATATTTCCTTGGGCTCTTCCGTAATCTAATATTCGGGTTACTGCCAGCAGTTTCAAAGAAATGTCCAGTTAAATGTAAATGATTCCTCCTGTGAAAACGCGCTACTTGATGTCAGGGGACAACATCCTCATCAAATATGGCCGCTGGCTCGCACGCTTGGCATCAAAAATTTGCATCAATTTAGTGCTACATATCCGTTCTGCCACAATGCGGCCAAATATGCTAAATTTGAGACAAAAATGCAATAAAAAACCTTTCCGTTCTTTCAGCTTTTTGTAGAATTCATATTCTTCAACTATGAATTGTTTTGCAACATTCCTTAGAAATTGGGAAATATTTCATATATACTTAAGTTCCAAGTTTTGTTGTTTGTTGTAATAACAGAGTATCGCGAGAATACGGGACATGTGCTTGAATTTTTATAACTTAAAAAAGTCGAGAATTTGTCTTGAAAAGTTTGTTAAGGAAAATCCACTCCAAACACTTATATCTATATAGAACATGTTTTAGACTCATTGGAAATATACTGTGCCTAATCGGTCTTGGAAAGGCTTGGATAAGCCTTGAAATCCTTGAAAAATGTTTGGATTTTTTTTCCGGCAGATACACTGGACACATTTAATAAATAAAAAACTATGCAAATCCTGAGGTATACTTCGTATTATACGTTGTATGAAATAAACCATTTGGAAATAAATTAAAGATGTAGTTTAAAACTGGCAAATGCTTTTAAAAACGGGGAAAAAAATGAAACAAAAATGCGATCTAATTATGGAAATTGGAATATTTTGGGAAACTTAAAAAATTGACTACTTAGAAACTCCAAATTTAATACTAAGGGCATATGCGTTATGAGACACAACTCACCTGGCAATTGTGATTGCAATTTTTTTGATTTGGTTGTATTTTTTAGGTAATTTATTATAGAATGGAGGTGGGGAAGAAACACGGTGCCGACCGATTTTTAGAGGAATTAACAATTATATCATTTGCCATCCAAATTTAACATTTTATAAATCATTACATTTACTATATATGATAGGACTGACACGTAGTCAGTCTGTCTTCAGCGACCGCCATGTTGTCTCTGTAGAAGTTCTAGCATACAAAATGCATTCGTTTTAGTTTAGATCGCTGAAAGAAGTCCTAAGAAAGGGGAAAATACCAAAGCGTGACCTGTTCACTTTCTGCAGAAACGCTAGCTCGCCATTCGTTGACAAATTGAAGCTTACCACGTTCGGCAATGACCGTTTCTGCGGGAAAGGACACGCCATTAAAACATTGAAACAAATGTGTAAAACATGCCAAACGCTGGGAAACGCATTAGGCGACCCCTCGCAGAGCCACTTTATCGAAAAATCGATGTCGGAAATAGCTACCGAAAAGGTGGAAAAACCGAAATTCGCCAATTCCAACTTGAAATTCGGAGATGAGCCACGAGAAACAAGGGTCCGGAACTTCCCCAACCCTCGCAGCCATAAATACCTCGCCCACTTAGACGTGTCAAATACGTTTCAAATTCAATCGATTTAATTCGAACGCATGATACAGTCGGAAAATTGAATTCGAGTCACGTCTCGTTAAGTGCGTTGGTGTTGACAGCGCTCGAATTTTGATCCATTTCTAACATTTTCATCGACACCCGTGTTTGTATTCATAAGGGCGAGTTGGTGCGAAAAAGCAGCTATTTTTCAGAAAAAAAAGCGATGCCGTTCCGCCTGGAAACGCTCGTGGAATGCCGAAAATCGCCGAATCAAAAAGCAATCACGTGGCGGCCATCTTGGAAAACTGCGAGCGCATATATGGCAATAAAATTGCGGTATTCAGAGCTGTGAAAACGACGTTCTTTTGTGCAAGAAGATCAGGCATTCGTCTGATGATCTAGAAAGCTGATTGTGTCGGTTTGCAGACAGCGATAAACTGAGCGGCAGCCATCTTGGAAATCATGTTCTTTCCAAGTCGGAATCACCGGAAAATAGCTGCAAGGAAACAATGTTGAAGGCCTGGAAGCTAGGCGATGCTTATAATGGATTAAAGCCACGTGTTATCCCCTATGTCGAAATTTGCATAAGAGCCATTGTGATAAGTGAGGCTCATGCCTAGTAGAGACCAGAGCAAACACGAAACAGAAACAGAGTTTCGAATACATATTTGAGATAAGAGTTTGCTTACTAGTTTTTTATACAAAGGTTTCAGCAAATACTTTGTCGAAACGTGAGTGAACATCGAAACGTTCGCTCAAGAGATGGTCTGGATGAAAGGAAAAAACGTTTGCTGTTCGTGGCGCTCCTACCAAGGTCTGTATACCATGACGTTGTGCATTGACCCACGTACTTTCTAGAGCAGGCGCTAGTTTTTGGCCGTAGTATACAGACCTTGGTAGGAGCGCCATGAACAGAAAACATTTAATGCCTCCATTTCGAAATGCTTCAATTGACACTATTTTGACAAACCTGTTAATCGAAACATGTTAATGAAACCAAGTATCGACAAATGCCTGTACTAGGCATAAAAACATCAAACACGTGGTGAACAAATTTCAGAAATCTAGTTCGAATATAATGATGACTTGTGTTTACATTTCCGAAACTCATTTTACCGACTCTTATTATTATTTTAATTAGATGATAATTTTATGATAAGCTTTTTGCCTGACGTAGCCTAACCTAACCAATAGGTTTTAGTTATTCCACATCCCCATTACAAATGTTTTAAGAACTAAAACCTAGTTGGGTTTGGATAGGTAAGGCATACAATGTAGCATAATTAGAAAAAAAATTGTGATAAAAATATGGTAATAATTAAGAGTCGGCGATATGGCTGCAAGCAAAATTAGATTCGGAGAATTGGAATGTTTGTGAAATGGGTGTCGTCAAAATTTAACACAAACTAAAAGTATAATGTATGGTCACGTCGAGGATTTAATTCCAAATAGATTAAAGCATCATACATGCAAATTGATAGGCGAATTAGTAGTTTTGATATTTAGTCAATTATTTAATCCACTTCATCATACTTAGATTTTCATTGGGAAATGGGGGGGGGGAGAGAAACGTAGCGATATTAAATATGTGAATGAAATTTCAGTTGGGAACAATGTGTATCAAAAGCGATTACATTCATCTTAGACAACTAGTTCTAGTTATTATATTCATATTGATACCCAAAACGAAAAATTCAGCCCTGTTGTTTCAAAGTCAAAAATCATCTTTCTATACATAACATTAAGGTCAGGCCGTTTACTTGCCAAGAAAGGCCGCGATGAATTGTAAACGAACAATATTTACTAAACGTGAATGTTTCTGAACAGGAAAATTAAATTACGTGCATGGTTGCCATTTGTGGTCCGCTTTTTCCACTTATGTTTTCAATTTGAAAGCAAGCATACGCGAGGAGATCAGATTGATGTTATGCAGGAAGGAATATAAATTGAGCATTTCCTTGTAAACATATTTCTCAGGACCGCCCCAGCGCTATATACTTACGTGCAAAGTAATTGTGTTGCGGCCATTTTGAAAAGTCAAGTTTCAAAAACATTTCTTTTCGAAACAAACGTTGAGTCGCTGAAGCAGGTGCATTTAGATCAGGGTTTATAAAGACTAGAGGGGTCAAGTTTTATGACCAATGTCCAGGACAATTTTTTATATAAAGTCTACGCCAACGGGCTCAAAAATCCATGTTAGCAATAAATATCGCCTAGGAAATTTATTACTAAGAGGGGAAAGGGCGTTGATAGCGAAGACATCTTGGGAGATTTAATGCTCGCAGTTACCCCTCTGGCTATAATTTTAATTTCTAGAATTTAGCCCATAAAATGACAAATAAAATAGTTGAATAAAAAAAGAAATGCGCGAATGAATCTTACTGTATAATAACAATTGGCGATTTATTGCAGTATTTCAAGAACAATAGTTTGGAAATTGATAATGGCGGAATGTAAATTGCAAAGTTTAATGCACGAAATTTGTAATGGAGCAGCTGATTGGTTCAGTTTTGAAGGCGTCACGATTTGGAACAACGTGCAATTGTACATGTAGAGGCATTCGACACTACAGTGGTTCACACAAAATGTTTCTTAGTTACCATGACGACAGCTACAACCGAAATGGTGACGGATTTTTTGAACGTATAATTTGTTATCTTTAAAAAATAATAAGAGGTTTCATAAACAATAGCCGATTAATACGCCTGGTTAACAAAAATAAAAGTATGTCATGATTGAAAACGTATATAATAAGCATAATTAACATATACATTTCACTTTCATCATTAATGCCCTCTTTTTGAGAGAATGTATAAATGTAAGCAATCCATCCTTATTTTTAGTTATTAATGGAGGAATCTGAAACTATTTTCAGCATTAATCACCATCATAAATTAACGCAACTTGATGAAACCAGGCAATGATAAAGAGAAAATACATTCAATTCATAGCCTTTATGTTAGTCATTCTATAATGTACATCAAGCGATGAACGAATGTATGAAAGTTTGCTCGATTAGCAATCTATAAAAACTAGTTATTTTGTGTTCATTTCGAAACACAATTTATACTTCCATTATTAGGTATAATGGAAGAACATTATTAATCATATTGAAAAAAAGCAATAACAAACTGTAAATCTGAAGTCTTTAAAAACTAATATTACAAGAAAGTAAAATGAGGAAATTAAATATTGATTTGAATATAAATAAAAATGTTACCACAATCTTCAGGAATCATATTGAAATAATTGTTGTTTGAATTAAGAAGCATGCAAACAAAATAATGCTGGATTCAACAATTTTTATAAAAAAGTTTATGTACTTGTGCATATTAAAGTTGTGAAATATCATGGGGGTATTTTCAAAGTTTCCTGGTGTTACTACATATTTGAGGGTCACACCATTCACGTTTATATCTTTTAAACATGATGTTATTAAATATCCGCATCATTTAAAGTCATCAAAAAGCGGAAATAACATACCCCTTCTACATTTATCCAACTTACTGTATCTAGCGTCTACAAGCCTCGAGAAAGCCGGTTAATTAAGACCAAAGGTTTTAAGTAAAGCAAAGTTAACGTTGACCCAGAATTCTATTTCATGTAATTTCATTTCCTTCTCATAGAAATCTGACAAATTTTCATATGCCCGTCAGCAGAAACAAAGCAGTTTTCTTTCATTAAATCGCCTGTTCCAAATTCTTTCGTTATTCTTAAATTAATTTTAGGTCTACTGCAAATGTTTCGCGACCTAAGTGAAGGATGACTAGCTGGTTTTTTAAAAATCGCGTCTCTGTTCCTGATGTCGGATTATCAAAATCTTGCATCCTTCACGTAGAATCTCAAACCGGAAACGTTGAATTTGGCGGATGTTAAATTGCGCACGCGCACTAAACCAAATTTGGGAAAATCACTTCTGTGCGCGTGCGTACCGCCGAAAACAATGTTTCCCGCTTTAGCTACCAGATTCTCGCGTACGTGAAAGAGGCTAAAAAAAGAAAAAATTACATGTAGGGGAGAGTGAGGAGCATTGAGACACATTTTTTGCTATTTTTATATGTGGTTTAATTAAGTAGCTGTGTTCAGAAATTGTATGAAGCGAATTCCATCAAATCTATTGGAAAATTTTCACGTCTGAAAAATGTTTGTGGAATGTCTCATTTTACCCCACACCTGAGGTAAAGCGAGGCACTTCATGAATTAGACAGTATTATGCAAAAAGAAAATAATAACTTGTATTTATCATTGTTAGGCTGAAAAACGTAATGATTTGCAACTGAAATATGATGAAATGAAATTATTATACTTTAGAAAAGTTACTGCAATGCGATTTCCATTTTTCATGCTAAAATCGTTCTATTTAAATTTTTATAAAATATTTTCGACTCATTTTCATTCATTTAGCTGTTTTAGACGTATACAATATAAAAATTATCAAAATTGACAACAAATACAAAAATACAAATTCAAAGCTTGTTAAGTGAATGTGTCTTACCTTGCCCCCAAATCGTTTGTCTCAGTTTACCCCACACGGAGATTGACAATAGAAACAGTAATTGCATCAAACGCAATATGTATTTAACAATAAGATATGCACTAATTAGCAACACCTAGCATATTTGCAACAACATATTCAGGTAGGAAAACAATGATATTTTTAAAGAAAAAAATTCATTTTACGACACAAATCCCAACACTTTAAAATTTCACAGAGATATTGAACACTATCTGTTTTTTTTACATTTTTATATATTATCATTTTACATTAAATATCTCAAACCAATATCCACAACAGAACTAATTTAAAAATGTCACTGTATCACCTTACCCCATGTCTGAATACTCCCCATTCTCCCTACGCCAACGTGTATCTCGCATAAACACTAACAACCTAATGGCATTTAGCAAAAATGTTTGTCGTTTTCATTACTTAAAATTGTCTCAAGTACATCAAAAATTACATGTCTACAATATTTGTTCATCTGTATTTTCATTACGCAAATTACATGCAGCATCAATTTACACAAAAATCGTGTTGTGTTACACTACATATTAAATTATCTACAGTAGTTAAAAATATCTAAAGTATTATTTTTCGATATACAATTTAATGCAACATACAATCAATTTTTCTAATTAAATGCGCATCTTGAGGTACATGTTGCACTATAAATATAAATATTAAACAGAATTAGTAAGATCTGCTACATAAACAATGCATTTCTCATTGGATACATCTATTTGACCAAGTCTACAAATGGAAACAATGTGTTTTCGTTATTCATGAAGCAAACTAGAAACAAGCTGTCTCTTTTGCAATGTTTTACAAAAAGGAAACTGCACAACTTGAATTTCATGAATCAAACAAACTGAAAACAGCATATATAAAGTACTTTTGCTATTTTCTATTATAATCCGACAAACCACGTATCTTGTTTGGAGTTCAGAATGTAATTACGAGCATTCACAGATGCATAAGTTAGTCTTTTTTTCTTCGTGGAAATCTTGTTTTAGAATTTTCATTTGCAGCACAGATGACGACTTTTGTTACAGATTCAATTTAAAATTTTGGTAAACGAGATGCATCGAAATTTATTTATTTCGTGAGCTGAAAATTTAAAATGTCTTGCTCTCAGAAAATATTGTCCTTTATGCAAATTCTACTTTCCAAGCTGGAAATTAAATCACTAAACATTTTCTACCAAAATATTACAAAAAGCGTTTCATCACAAATTTAACTTAAATCAATTTAAGATGTAGCATCTGCCCTTAACCCTAGAATACTCAACATATTTTTCATGTGTTGATTACCAACATTGGTATGAATCGACCCAATTTTATAAAATATGCAAAAATTAAAAAACATAAAACATACAACATGAAACATGTGATTTATTATAACAATTAACATGTAATGAAATTATAATACAAAAATACAAATGCCCATTTTTTTTAACAACAAGCAAAAACAATCATCATAAATACACTCAGGCACGTGACCCACCCTCCTAATAGCCTGAACCTTATTGCTTACATCTGAATGTTCTTGTGTGTGTTTACATGTTGGACCTCCCAGCACTACGTCACTTAACCTCAACATCCATTTTATCCCTGTAGGCCCCCTGGAATCTACAGCGCCCCATAGTAGCACAAACATCCTCATCAGCACAGAGTCTTCCCTTATCGGTAAGAATAAACAAAAGCCAACAAGGTGAAAAAAAAAATTCGGGCCAAAACAAAGGTTCGGGCCACTTCTTCACCAACTCTCTTTATCTCTCGCCTTTTCTTGGACAGCGCCATCCATCGTTCCAACGCATCTTTCTTCACTTGCCCCATCTTTCATTTCCCTCCCCAAGCAGTCCATGGTCGGTGAACACTAACACTACTTTCTAATCTAGCAAATGGCCCTTTGTGTGTGAGTGCGTCTTGACCGGTCCGAAGCAGCGAGGCTGAAGCAGCAGCAGCTCCCAATTACCCTCGCAGACGACTTGTTACAAGCATCCGAGTTCATTAACGTCATTTCCGACTCACAAACTCGCAGGGACCCAGCCATGGTGGCTGACGAACGGACTTTTATTTACGGCCAAATGCGGTTACGCGAATGAAACGACAAAATGGCCTTCCAGGGCGCGAGCAAGGGAGGGGAAACTCAAAAGTACCAGGAATTGGGGGAAAGCATCCATATACCCATATTGTCAAGAAATCTATTTTTAAACTTTTCCTGTTTAGTATTATTCCTGTCAAGAATCCCCTAGTGGAGTATGAGTCTTTTGCAAATAGGGATCTAACGAACTACAAATTGCATCTTGTTTCATTAATTATATATAATCATATTATGTAATAGCTACATTTCCAGCAGTGTATAATGCGCTTTTATAACGTTAAGGAAATGTTGTCAAATAAATCTTATCAAAGGCATTTCAAAACTACAATTTGTCGCATCGTGGGCTTAATATACATTATAAGTTATTATTCATAACATAATCGGGTGGAAAATATTTCCCATGTATGACCATGAATTGTATATCCTAAGCAAGTTTTACCTTTTTCCCCCACATTCACTTGTAAACTTTCCGTAAATATTGACCATGTATGACCATTTAATATGACCATACATGATATCCCCTCATAATGGGGCATACATAATTTTTCCACCTGGGTATGGATATTAATTTCCAGTTTTGCCTCCTTTTTGCATAAGTCAAATTGTTATGATTTGCCATACGATTTTACAGTATGTCAAATTTTGTAACTAATGTGAAAGTTACATTTTTTTAGATATTTTAAAAACAGAAATTATTTGTATATCGACATTTTTGTATCTTTAATGATTGCATTAGCATTACACAGCAAGAATGATGTAATAAATGAAACAAAACGTTATACTGCTTACAAAAGTCTCATACGCCATTACGAATTCTCGATAAATTTTGTATATTGATATAATATGTCATATATGTCAAATTACTCTGAAAAATATACTAGGAAATGAACTATAACACATTCAAGTGCAGGACGCGAAACTCCCATGGCACATTTACCTTGTTTTCCACCCTGTTTAAATTGTAGGTCATCACAGTTCAGTTTTCCCGACTTTTTGGAATTCCCCTAGAGTATTTCGGAAACCAAGCACTATGTCAAAACCCCCGGGTCGTGACGAGTTATTTGACATGTCGGAAGGCATGTTTGCGCCGAAAAGCGGAAGACAAGTTCACGTTTCCGCCGCCAGGGGGCTTGGTTCCCTGATGCAATTTCTGCTGGAACTGAACATAGATATTGTCTCCTAGTTTCCAAAAAACTCCATGGATTCAGAAAACTGATGACATTTTCCGCCATGGCTTCACCTTCAAAGGTCCGCCTCCACCTCCAGAGCAATTAGCATACAAAACGCGAACAATGCAGCCTAATTAAGCCCTGCCCGTCTTTAAATCTAGATCGATAGTATTAAACAGATTATGGGACGCGTAAAACTTCAAGTAAAAAAATATATATGCAAGCATCGATCCGCCATCCGCGCTAGGGCCCTCAGCTTTAACGTCGTTAACCGCACTGAGAGCCACTTTGGCTTTGCTCAACTGCGCAATGCCATCAAGGTAGTTGACCATCTTTATGGGCAGCGCTGGCCGGCTTTGCGACACCACTTTGCCCAATTGGAATTCATTTGGTGCAATCATGGCCGCGCTACCTGACATCTTATTTCTATTTACAATCAGCGCCAGGCAATTTGGAGGCGCCCGTTGGAAAACGGAACGGCGCAATTTGTGGTTCCGGATATTTCCCGTAAGGCAAATTGGACGAGGTTAAGCCTCATAAACGGGAATTACCCCTCCTCCCCTTGACAACATTGTGAAAATGGCATTGTTATGCATTCCTCCTCACAGAAATATGTTTAACATCGCCTTGCATTGTGCTGTATACAATATACGAGGTCATCAACAGCCATTTATAGAAACTGAGGATTAGGAGACACAAAAAATAGTAGCGAACTTTCTTTAAAATACAAGTTTTATAGCGACTTAAACTGCTGAATAAAGCTAATAATATGTTTTGGATTTTACATTCAGTATACAGTTAGCAGTATTTATATAATGGTCAATGCTTTCTTGCCAGAAATAAGGAGGCAAACCAGCATAGCAAGAAGTTAGCAGTGTTTGCCGTCTTAAAGGGGCCATATCACAAAAGAGCGGTTTAAAAGCAGATTTGTAATTATTAATTAAAAGGATTATCAAAATAAGCATACAGTTAATCGTCCTGCATGTTGTTAACGTAAGGCTAGTGTTTTAGGAATAGTTCTCGAAAACCGTTTCCCCCGCCGTGTAAGCCGATTCACAGCCGTTGACCGTTTCACCTCCACTGTTGAACTTGCACTCTATTACCGAAAATACAGACTTCAATACAACGCCAAGCAAACCAAACTTGTACATACATGGATTACCTAAATATGGCAATGGGAATAGAAGTTTATCATTGTTCTGCAATACCATTTGCAACATTTATGTACTGTGGTACCTCGATTATCCGAATTGATGTTCACCGAGCCTGCCTCGGATAACCGAAAACTCGGCTATACATAGTAAATTACATTAATATTTTCCTAATTTGCAAAATATTTTATCAATTTAAAACTTTTTGTTACATAAAACAATTAAAAATAAAAAAATAGCGAATTTAAAATATATATATATTTTAGGATAACAAATACATATGCATTAAGTAACTGCAGCTTAATATTAAAATTGTTTTCCATACATATTTTAAACTTTTTAAAATAAAAACCCCATTATTGTTGCTTTTTATTATGGCCGGATAATCGGTGGTCTACTATACTTATCGACTAGCTTAGAAATTTTAGAAAAGTGCGAATCAAGCTGAGGGAGCTTTAGTTAAGCGCAGTTCCCTAAGTTCTAAGTTGTGCAAGCGCAAATCCGCGGAGAACTCGCCACTAGAGGTCCTATCTGACGTTAATGAACTGAGCCCTTTCCCCGTGCTAAACTAACCATTCCAAAAAACCGAACCGCAATGCGGAAAAGCTCCTGAGATCCCTGCAATCAAATTCGGCGATGAATAGTCATCGTCCTGCCCATTTACCATGGTTTCACGAATTGCATGCCGCCATTTTTTGAAGAAAAAAAAATTAAAATTTCTAACTAGACGTTTCAGTCTCAGCTGCTCGTCGGTCCCAACAAAACCTTTGCCTGCTTAATGTGCGTCGCTGTAACGTTTCTCTGTGGTGGTTGGGGACTTGTAACCGATAACGAACCTGCCTAACGATCTTCTTACTTTTTCGAATAATTCGCATCTCCATCTTCCCAACCTCTATTACTTTTGTATTATTTATTTTTTTCTTGCTTCTCTGCGTGGCAAAAATCGCAAAATGCGCCCCGTGGGAAGGCCGCCGTTTATCATTCATAATGATTTTTATTTTTTTTTCGTTGTCTCATTCTTGTATTTTTTCGCCCGTTTCTTGCAGCTCCCAGCGCTGGAGCGATGGCCAGGTCTTCCTTTCTTTATGGATTAGCAGCTCTCGTTTCTCTGACAATTTCACGGTTTTTAGTGCAATTCTCATAACGAGAAACCATCAAGAAAAAGCTAAGAATGTGAAAATCGGCGGAGGGGCTAAAAAAAAAAAAAAAAAAAAAACTTGGCAGAAAACGGGCTACAGCATCACGGTAGGCAACAACAATAAAAACACAAGCTGGAATCCTCATCTGTTTGAGAGGGAGAGACATCATCTTAGACGACTGCTTAGAGACTCCGTGTTATCCGATCATCAAAAGCGATGGAATTATAGACCGAAGATGAAGAAGGCCGTCACCACCACCCCTTCTTCGAGCCCTCGCATTTTTCCCTTCAAGCTGAGCAGTCAGGAAGAATATACCAAAGTAACGCAATACAGAGCATTAAAAAAAAACGTAGACGTTTATATAGGGGTCGTGGGATGGGGACTTTGAACTTGCTGGTCAAACGGACGACGTGCAAATGAGAGTTAGGTCAAAGGTCACAAGCTTTGAACCGCGGCAGTAGGGCAACACCGGTGCACTCCGCAGATCGATTTTAAAACATCTTAATAGAAAACTTATCCATGCCTAAACGAATTCAGGAAAACGAAATCTTGGTAAAGCTTAGTTTGCTCTTTGGCTCAGGTGCTGGTTACAGAATTTCGATCATAACACTAAGTTGGCCAAAAACAAGCGATGTTTTAGTATCTCAAACATCTTTCTTGAAAACAAATGTCTCCAATGATCTTTCTAAACTATCTGAAAACACGCATTACAAAACATTTTTCAAGCAATTTCAAAATTAATCTACTATGAAACTCCCAAGTATAATGATGTTCTGCAGACATCTTTATTTCTGAGAATATATCTTTGTGTAGAGTATATATTTCAAACAACTAAGCATTATAAAAGTCATCAAACCATAACAAAAACGGCTTATAAATAAAAATATTTTAAACACTACAATTTAAAAAAAAAAAAAAAAATTTTGTTCTTTAACGATGACTTGCAGTATTTACAGTACCCTCAAAGATTAATATTTCTAATGTATGCTCTACAACGAAAAACACACAAAAAAAGTATCAATTGAGACTAAAAAATTAGGAAATGAGAAATGATATTTTCATCACCGTATAATTTGCAAAGTTTCCTTCAACGCATTTCATGACCTGCATTATCACGTTCTGAAAAAAAAGTATCGTGGCAATTTCGGATCTGCAGGAATTCTCATTTCAGCAGAACAGCTTTTAAATAGCCTCACGCTCGATGCAACTAAAGAGGAAAGTCCACGCTTGTCAACCCAAATTTGTCAGCCAGCATCTTCACCAGCGAGTCAGATGCAAGTTTCGCTTGCAGAAATGCACGATATAAAATGGGCCAACCCAATTAAGGCTAATCAAAAGTCCTTTGTTGCATACCACTGCAAATTGCTACTGAAGAATTTACACCATCCCCATGTGTAGCTATGAAACACGAGGCCATCAGAGGTTTTAATTAAAAGAGGAGTGAGTCGAGTCTAATTACGGGTAGTTAATCAAATGAGCCCGAGATGGTGACCCAGCCAAACGGCTAATTGATACAGAGGAGTGCATCGGCTCAATGTGTACCAACAACTTAATGGCAGTGCTGCACTGCCAATTAACGACGTTTTCTGTCTGCCCACTGCCCGCTTCAAAACACGTGATATGCGCGCGGAAATTAATGAAATTATCCAATCAGTGCCTGTTTCTTTTTTATGGAGGATTCCGAATCCCTGGAGTTCCTATAATCAGTGACCCTAAAAAGCGGCCCAAACTCGGCACCAATAGTTGTGTACAACATTTTAAACAAAAAATGGGCATTTGCGCTTCAGCCCATCAGCAGAAGCACGCCTCCCCCCAAAAAAACTTATTTGCAGAAATTGTCGAGTTTCGAGCTGAAACGGTGTTTTAGTACCTCGTGAACGTGTCGCGACGTGAACAGGCACGTTCTGACTGAGTGAGTGCCACCGGAACAGTTTACGACTCAGCAGGTTTTTCAGAAATCAGCACTATATATATGTCTCGTCCGAGCGAATATATGCTGGGTGTGGAAAAGACATCAGTCACTGGCTATAGATGCGTACGTGAAAAACGAATTACACAAACTGTACCCAGGCCATAAAATTACTCGAGGAATATGGAATAGGGTGAGGAAGAAAGGCGGAATGGAATCCTGGGGCTCCATCCAATCGCGCCCCAAGCTTCGATGCAACGCCTCCACACCTTAACAGCACAGTTTGCTTGACAAGTGATAATTTTGTGTTTTTGTGCGCGGGATGTTGTTCTTTTTCTTTGTCTCTTGAATGCTATATAACACTGTGAAAATCCTAGTCGTGCATACGAAAAAAAAAAAAAAGAAGAAAAATTGAAATAACAGAGGTAAGGGTCGATCGTGTATAACTTGTCGTTGGTGAGAAAAATGACTCAGCAAAATTTCAACAGGTTAATTTTATAAGATTTGGCTGATGGATGTTAGGTGTGGTTATTGAGAAAGCTAAAGATTTTTGCACATTTACATGTAAAGTGCTATGGAATAATTCAAACGCTATAAAGGAGTTAAGGCTTCCATGCCAGCACTACATTCTCTAAAATACTCCTAAAAGATTTATTTTCGGTTTTCTTTTAGAATGAACTTCAAAACTTTTCTATCCGTATATTCTATATATTCTTTGGCGCCTATTTCCAACGCATATTTCGAGAATTAACGCATAAAGACCACTATAGGAGTAAACATAATCACTCAAATCCTGATTTAGTAGACATTCAATATAACAATGTCGCTATTGACGTAGGAGCATTCTCCTGAAATTAAGTTCGGCACCCCTACCATATGGCATTTATTTGCTTAATGTAAGGTACTGAGTTGAATTGAATTATATTAACACCAAAAATGTCGATTAAACAATACTCTTTCCCACACGGAACAGAAATGCATTTACAATGATTTGCAATGCATTTGCAATGCATTTAAAATACATATAGATTG